>WNWK01038393.1:0-17967 GCA_009830355.1 Cherax destructor | reverse complement strand
GTGTTCTAACATGTTGATGCATGAGGTTTTCCAGTACCACATCCATCATTTTGGGTTCCATATTCAGGACCCCATGGGGCTCCAGGTTTTCCCAATCAATCTCTTTGTGATTGAAATCACCCATAACTAGTAACTTTGCTCTCCCCATGTGGGCTCTTCTGGCTACCTCGGCTAGTGTGTCTACCATTGCTCTGTTGCTCTCGTCGTATTCTTCTCTTGGCCTCCTGCAGTTCTGTGGTGGGTTGTACATTACAGCAATTACCACCTTATGGCCCTCAGACTGAATTGTTCCTACTATGTAGTCCCTTTCACCCATTCCATCCATTCCTTCCACTTCCTCAAATCCCCACCTGTTCTTAATGAGCAGTGCAACTCCTCCTCCCTCTCTTCTCCCTCTATCTTTCCTGAGGATTTGATATCCGGGTGGAAAGATTGCATCTGTTATCATCCTGGTGAGTTTCGTTTCTGTGAGTGCTATTATGTCTGGGGATGTCTCCTTTATTCTTTCATGCCACTCCTCACATTTATTTGTTATACCATCTGCATTTGTATACCAAACCTTTAACTTCTTTTCTAAAACCGTAGTCTGGGGGGTATGTTGGGGTTGGGAAAGTGGGAGATCTGATGGGGAACTATGGGTGGTTGGTGTGAAGGTGGAGTTTGTAATGAGGTGGGTGGAATCATTGGGTATGGCATGTGTGTTTTGGGTTAGGTTGTTTGGTTGCATTGTGTGTGTGTGTGTGTGTGTGTGTGTGTGTGTGTGTGTGTGTGTGTGTGTCTGTCTGTGTGTGTCTGTCTGTGTCTGTCTGTCTGTGTCTGTCTGTGTCTGTCTGTGTCTGTCTGTCTGTCTGTGTCTGTCTGTCTGTCTGTGTCTGTCTGTCTGTCTGTCTGTGTCTGTCTGTCTGTCTGTGTCTGTCTGTCTGTCTGTGTCTGTCTGTCTGTCTGTGTCTGTCTGTCTGTCTGTGTCTGTGTCTGTCTGTCTGTCTGTCTGTCTGTCTGTGTCTGTCTGTCTGTGTCTGTCTGTCTGTGTCTGTCTGTCTGTGTCTGTCTGTCTGTGTCTGTCTGTCTGTGTCTGTCTGTCTGTCTTTTCTGTCTGTTCTGTCTGTCTGTGTCTGTCTGTCTGTGTCTGTCTTTTCTGTCTGTCTGTCTGTCTGTCTGTTCTGTCTGTCTGTCTGTGTCTGTCTGTCTGTGTCTGTCTGTCTGTGTCTGTCTGTCTGTGTCTGTCTGTCTGTCTGTGTCTGTCTGTCTGTCTGTGTCTGTCTGTCTCATCTAAATTTGCTGAGTCAGGGTAAGGCAGCTGTCAAAATGACATTACAGTGGACCCTCGGTTAACGAAATTAATCCGGTCCAGGATCTATTACTTAATCTGAATCTTTCGTTATCTGAAACCTTATTTCCCATAAGAAATAATGTAAATACAATTAATTCGTTCCACAAAAAAATAATCACACAAAATAAAAAAAAATAACATTTACTTACCTTTATTGAAGAGACTTGCAGGCATCTGGAAGATATAGATGATGACTGGAGCAAGGTGTTAGTGGTTGGAAGGGGAATCTCCCTCCAAAAGGACTTCAGGTAACAAGTCCCTCTCTGGGGTTACTTCCCTTCTTGGTCTTTTAATGCCACTAGGACCAGCTTGAGAGTCACTAGACCCCTGCCTGGTAAAGTAACTGTCCACAGTCCTCTGTTTCTGGCGACTCTTCAACACTTTTCTGAAGTACAACATGGCTCTGTCACTGAAGTGGTTGCACAGAAGGCTCATTTCAGCTTGCTCAGGGTGGTATCTTTCAACAAATGTCTGCGACTCATTCCACTTTGTACACATCTCCTTAAGCACTGAAGAAGGCACCTCCTTATCTCTCTCTCTCTCCTCCTGTGAAGCAATAACCTCAGCTGTGGTCTGTTGCTGTTCCAGATGAAGCTCTTGCAGCTCTTCAGTTGTTAGCTCTACCCTGTGCTCCTCCACCAACTCTTCCACATCCTCACCACTCACCTCCAACCCCAGGCTGTTCCCCAATTCCACAATATCTTCCACAACATGTTCCACAACAGGCACAGGGTCGTCAGGGTCAGGGTCAGCCTCAAATCCTTCAAAATTCCTCTCTTGGACACAATCCAGCCACAGTGGTCTCCAAGCAGAGTTCAGAGTCCTGGAAGTCACTTCCTCCCAAGCCTTACCTATAAGGCCTATGCAATGCAAGATATTGAGGTGTTCTTTCCAGAACTCTCTTAGGGTCAATTCAGAGTCATTGGTCATATTAAAGCACCTCTGAAACAGTGCTTTGGTGTACAGTTTCTTGAAGTTGGAAATGACCTGCTGGTCCATGGGCTGGATGAGAGGAGTGGTGTTAGGAGGCAAGAACTTCACTCTGATGAAATTTAAGTTGTCAGGCAACAACTCTTGCAAGTTGTGAGGATGAGCAGGAGTATTGTCCAGTACCAGGAGGCACTTGAGTGGCAATTTCTTTTCCAGGAGGTATTTCTTCACACTAGGGCCAAACACTCCAGTCATCTATTCCTTGAAAATCTCCGTAGTGACCCATGTCTTGGTGTTAGCTTTCCAATGCACACACAATTTATTCTTGTCAACACTGTGTTTCCTGAAGGATCTGGGATTTTCTGCGTGATGCACCAGTAAAGGCTTCACTTTAAAATCACCACTGGCATTGGCACACATCATAAGAGTTAATAATAATAATAATAATAATAATAATAATAATTTATTTGGACATGATACAAAGAATTACATTTGGTTATTGAGATTACATGAGGTGTACATGCCTAAAGCCCCTAATATGCAGGGCATTTTGGGCAGACTTAAAATTAACTTAAAACTAAATTGTAAAAATTTTTGTAGATAGTTTACAATGAGTATAGGTGAGTATTTAAGCTATGAAATTTGAACATAGTCTAGACATGACATTTTTTAAACATAGTTTTGTACTTTTGTCTTCATTATAAAATTAATTAAATCAGATTAAACAAATTAAAGCAATAATAATAATAAAATAATAAAAAGTTATGGTTGATAATTTATAAAATAAGTAAAGTTGCATATCTAAGTTATAAAGTTTGAATATAAGTTGAACATATCAATTAATTGTAGCAATTTATTGTAGCAATGCAACTAATTGAGTGAGATAACAATTTAAAACAATTAATTGCATTGCAGTTAGTTTACGTGGTCATTATAATGTAAGTGTTGTGGAAATAATTAGCTAAGTATGTAATATTCATAACAGGTTTTACATTCAATTGATTAGTCAGGTTTTTACGTTAAGTGATTATTCTACTTTGCTGGGAATGTTTGATATTGAGCAATTAGCTTTGGGTGAGAAGGTGGTTTTTTAGCATCGTTTTGAATTGGGGTACAGGTAGGGTTTCTTTGGCAATGACAGGTAATGAATTCCAAATTTCCGTGCCTTTTATATGTATTGAGTTTTTACATAGTGTTAGATGGACACGGGGAACATCAAGGAGTGATCTGTGTCTAGTGTTATGGTCATGTGTCCTGTTAAAATTGGTAAGGAGAAGTTTGAGTGGTGGGTTAATATTTGCATAGTGTTCTATGTATGTAATAGGCACAGTAAAAAGTATGGATGTCTTGTATGGTGAGTAAGTTTAGGTTTTTGAATATTGGTGGAGTATGTTGCCTGGAGTGAGAATTTATCATCATTCTAACTGCTGCCTTTTGTTGTGTTATTAGTGGTCTGAGATGAGTTATTGATGTAGAGCCCCATGCGCAGATTCCATAGGTGATTTAGGGGTAAATGAGTGAGTGATATAGGGTAAGGAGAGCTGGTTGTGGAACATAGTACCGTATCTTGGATAGTATTCCCACGGTCTTTGAGACTTTATTGGAGATTTGTTGTATATGTGTTAGCCTGTCTTTCATAGGCTTGTGTCCTGGCTGTGCCTTTTCCTTCTGAGTAATGTAGGTCCTGTTGGGCATTTTCTTCCAAAACAGGCCTGTTTCATCACAATTAAACACTTGTTGGGGGAGGAATTGTTCAGCCTCTACAAACCCCTTGAATTCCAGCACAAATTTTTCAGCTGCACGTTTGTCTGAGCTGGCTGCCTCACCATGCCTCACAACATTGTGTATGCCACTACGTTTCTTAAACTTCTCAAACCAGCCTTTGCTGGCTTTAAGATCACTCGCCTCACCACTGGTTGCAGGCATTGTCTTCACAAGAACTGCGTGCAACTTCCTTGCCTTTTCACAAATTATCGCCATAGAAATACTATCACCCGCTCTCTGTTTTTCATGGATACACACCAACAACAACTTCTCAACCTCATCCACTGTTTTCGATCTTTGTTTCGTTAACAAATTAACCCCTTTTGCAACATTAGCTTCCTTGATCTCATTTCTCTGTGCCAGGATAGTGCCAATAGTAGATGGAGTTTTCTTGTACATCCTTGCAAGATCACTTAGACGTACACCACTCTCATATTTTTCTATGATTTCCTTCTTCAGTTCGATGGTGTTCCTCACTCTCTTTACCACAGGGGTGCCACTAGGAAGCTTCTTTGGACCCATGGTGACTTATTTAACAGTGGCAATAACTAAACCACCAAAAAAGACACCAAATATATTGTGAATCTTTGAAAGAGCGCGCTAGGTAATGTTCTCTCAATGGTAAACAACGCTTCACTGGCGTCCTGCGCTTGCGCGGAGCAGGCGGACACGTCTAATACCTTTCGGTAACCGAGGAATTTTTCGCTAACCGATTATGAAAAAAACTTTCGGTTTCCGAAGCTTTCGTTAACGGGACCTTTTGTTAACTGAGGGTCCACTGTATACCATTACTCGCCACCCTCACTGCTGTCAACCTGTCAACACAAAAGGGGTTGCATGTCTTCTTCCCCACAACCTCCTTCCTAGCTTCCTTTCTTCCTTCATTCCTTCCTTCCTTTCTTACTTATTTCCTTCCTTCTTTCCCCTCATCTCTTCCTCCCTTCCTCTCATCTCTTCCTTCCTTCCTCTCATCTCTTCCTTCCTGCCTCTCATCTCTTCCTTCCTCTCATCTCTTTCTTCCTCTCATCTCTTCCTTCCTGCCTCTCATCTCTTCCTTCCTCTCATCTCTTCCTTCCTGCCTTCCTTTCTTCCTTCATTCCTTTTTTTCTTCCTTACTTTTGTTCCTTAATAATAATAATAATAATATCTTTATTTACTACAAGTACATGTACATGGTATACAGGCCTAGCTGACATCAGTGACATACTACTATATAGAAAGTCCCTTGTTATGCTGAGCATTTCGGGCAGATTAGGTCAGTGTCCTAGGATGCGACTCACACCCGTCGACTGACACCAAGGTACCCATTTTACTGATGGGGAACATAGACAACAAGTGTAAAGAAACACGCCCAATGTTTCTGCCCTGGCTGGGAATCGAACCCAGGCTCTCGCCGTGTGAAGCGAGAGCTTTAGCCACCAGACCATCTCTTCTTTCCTTCCTTCCTTCTTCTTCCTTTCTTCCTTCCTTCCTTGGTATCCTGGGCATTGCTTTCGGTCACAAACTCCTCAAAACCATGAAATTCATCTTCAGAGACACTTCCATCTGTGTTAGAGCTATCACTTGGGAAGAGAAGAGTCCCAGATTTGCCGGGGAGTCAGGTATTTCTTACCGCTAGGCATGCTGAACATGGACTACTGAAATGGCTTTCCCACAATGCACCACTGGCTGCCCGATTTTTTTTATGCTGCGCACACTGACCACACAGACCCATTCTCTCACATGTGGGCCTACCAGCTTTCTCCCACTTGATTTGAGGCCGCTAGAATTTATGTGTATTAATACGTCCAAAACAGTGGCTCGTAAGACGTATATATATGACCAAAACAGTCAAAGGGTTAATATATGATAGTGTAAACATGTTATCAGGCTTTTGTATGCATTTGAAAGTGAAAAAAGGTTAAGTTTCTCTTTACAGTGATATTTGCTTTACAGCAGTAGCCTGGAACCTAACCTGCTGTATTAGCGGGGCCCGCCTGTATTAGCCTCCTCTAGGCCGAAAAAGACAGCCATAACAAATTGGAGTCAAACAAGAACATTACAGATGTTTGCTTTAAGACTGAGTAAAGGGTCTGTAGTTGAACAATTGCTGTATTCCTATTGAGAAGACAGACAGCTACAGATCTGAAGGAAAGATATGCAGAAGTTTTTGTTGTGACGCTGTTTTGCTCAATATAGAGATGTATCATGTCGCTAATAAATTGTCAAAAAAGCTTGCTCTGCACCTGTGCTTTCTTCACAGTATATCTTTGTATCTAACTTCAGGTCTCTTAGATACCATATTCATTTGTTAACCATATTGCTAGTAAGATCTATGGGTCTATAAAGGAATGACAGTTCTGAATTACTCATATGGGGTTATTTTTTTTTTAATATAATGCGATAGGTCATGTCTGAAGGGATACAATTTTCGAAAATGGAGGACCACTGCAGTGTTCTACTAAAGGGGTAGAAATTTCTCTAGATTAGATCCGACTGAAGAGGCGTATGATGAAGTCGAATTGGTGAAGGGTGTAGGTGTAGAAGCGTGTGGTACTAGTTTGTGCAGATCACACCTGAAAAGACCACAAGTCAAGTCCTGGGTGAGATGATTTGTTTGGGCAAGTTTCCTAGCATCTGCTGCTCTTATTACCTAGCAGTAAGTAGATACCTAAGAGTTAGCCATCTGTTGTGGGTCACATCTTGGAGAGAATCTTGAAAGTTCCTCAGTATAAATACGCAATACTGTTCAGCTTTTTTTTTTTTCCTTGGTTGGTTGTTAACGTTCCACATTAGAAATTCAAAAGGAAACCTTCCACACAATACAGTGTATAGAACTCATGTTCCTAACTTATATCACGATAACTACTTTTCTGTCAGCCATCCTTTGATTCTAGTTTCTGCAGAAGCTTCAACAGTTTTGTCTGATGCACAGGATGGACCACGATGTTCTGTCATTGTGGGTGAGTGATATTGGTCTACAGTACCTTCAGCCTTGGTGGAACCATCTTTTGCCATGTCTCAGCTGCGTCGCTCATGAACTGCTGGCTCCGAAAGTTGTACAGCCATGGATTCCAGGATGACGCAGATAAGAACAACCACCAGGCAAGGTAAGCATATATACTAATATGATAAAACAGGTAATCCAGTGACTGGAAAATAATATTAATTGTGAGTGGAAGGCTGGACACCAAGAAGAACACCAGCATGAGGGTCATTGTTGTCAGAATGTAACGATTGTCTCTGTGAAATTTACTAGTGGTTCTCATGCTGAGGCTCTTCCATTCTGCTGCCACTCTATTCTGCTCTTGCACGAAGTTGTTGATGGCCAACAAGGAGAACACAGCGGTAGATAATCCTGATACCAGCAACACTAAGATCTGCCCATTGTAAAAGATGGTAGATATAAGCCCCTCAGGTCCTTCCCCAGAGGTTCCAGTTGGAAGTTTTTCAAAAGTTAATCTCAGAGCACTAAGATGGCCATCACGGTGAACAGCAAAGCCAAGAGCATAAATGAGGCTCATGATCCATGTAATGATGATGGCCGCCTTAGTACGCCTGACTGTGATATAATCATTATACTTCAGTGCTCTTCCAGTAATGATGAATCTCTCTAAGCTCAACAGGAACAGTGACAATAAAGAAACGGTGGAACAGGTGGTGAACAGAATGGATTGAAACAAAAGATAACCTTCTTTAGCATAAAAATATCCAGCTATTTTTATAATATTAGTATTATTGAGGGGATCATTTGTGATGGTTTCATCTGGTGGTACTTCTATGTAATTAGATTTATTAAAGAAAGGAGTGAGGTGATACCACAGAGAAGGAACTACTACGAAGAGAGTGATAAGTAGGTCAGCAATGGCCAGAGATGTACGTAGCATGCTGGATTCTTGGCCCCTGTGGACACCACTGGTTATCACTATGACCACCAATAGGTTACCCAACACCCCACTCACTGCCACAACTGCCACCAATACTATGAGAAGTGTCTCGCCTGCCTGACATGCCTTTGACAGGTAGCTCCAGCCACCATTCAACCCGTGGGCTTCTGGGTTGCCATACCAGATTATCATATGCATTGCATAGCAGCAAGGCCAGTGCACATTGATTGTAACATAAAGTGTTCCATTGTAGCTTCCACCGACATGATCACGAATGACGTCAAGGGAATTGCAAGAGGAAGTGCTATTAAAATCCAATGATTTAACCAAACGAAAATAGAGTCCATTGATTTCTGAGTCAGTTTCCCGAATACTTTTACAAAAATATTCAAAGCATTTAGTTTTGTTATCTAAAAGTAATTCTGCAAGAAATGCATCTCTAAATGGTTGTTTGCAGTCATGAGAATGAAAAAAAACAATACTTGCTTCCCAACATATAGTAAGGAATTTCCTTTCTTCGCAGTTATCAAATCTTCTGAATAACGGCAGACAAATTTTCACAAAAATTTCATCATAATATATATTTAATTGTGTATATCCTAAGTCATATACCCCAACGAAGAATGACTCTCTGTACCAATAGATCGCATTGTATATTGTGCGACACATATCCAAAGTATCGAGAAATTCAATTATTTTTATTTTGTTATATCTTGCACAGACATTGCCAGGATAACCAAGGAATTTTGGGGAATAAGTCATTGGTGGATGATCACAAAGGATCATGTGGTGATCATTAGATGAATAGTTGAGATAATTCATATTCCTTACTGTTGACAGTCCATTAGATTCTGTAGGTGGAGATAGTGTACTAGTAGTCAACATCTCTAAGGATCCTGAAGTGTTCATCTCAGGAAATGGCAGTGACACCTCTGTATCACTAGAATCATGCTCATGGCTGTTAGTAGTACTTGGAAATAAGTTGTTAGATAATGTCTGAACCCAACTATCAGAGCTAATATGACTCTGGCCTGTAGGTGTAAGACTAACTCTCTTGACTCTTGCTAAATTGTCGCCAGGCTGCAACAGTACTATTCTTTTGGGATCAACCACAAAGTTCTCAAAATTCTCATCAGATGCAACATATCTCAATAGCATTTTTTGGGATATCTCAGATTCTGTAGTAGAGGTGACAGTGAGGAACATATCTGTGTAACCTTCCGTGGATGCGAATAGCCATTTTATCATCCCCTTGTCAGTGGGTTTTTTATTTATGTTTAGCTTTTTGAAGGTAGATGAAAGGAAACTGTTCATCGAGATTATCTGTTTCTTGGGTAATATGTCCCTTGGGGTCCTGTGGTGATTGTGTTTATGTGAATCCCTGATTAGTGAGTCTCCACTGACAAACAGAAACAGCAGCATCAGTGACACCAGCAGGGTGGTGGTACTCAGGTTCCTGCAGCATCCCCCAGGTGCCATCATGAGTGCCAAACTGTAACAAAACATGGATGGGCTTAGTGAATAAAGTATCAGCATTCTGTTTTATATCAAAATTTGCATATAAAATGTAGCATTTACAAATATATACAGTTTCTCCTCGCTTAGCGATGTACTCATTTACTGACACCTCGGACTTACGATGGGGGATCTGACCAGTATGCATACCTAAATAATGTTTAAAATTCTGTCCAGAATGCTGTTCGAGTGCCGTTACCGAAGAATTTGTTCCCATAAGGACAAATGTACATTAGATTAGTCGTTTCAGACCCCCAAAAATACACTTACGAAAGCTCTTACAAAAATATACTTACATAATTGTTCGAGTTTGGAGGTGAACGAAAACCGAGGGTCCACTGTATATTAGAGCTGATTTCTTCTTTTCTGTTTATTACAATAGATAGTATACTATTGTATAAATATTTAAAAATATACCAGAAATGTTATAAATGGTGCAAAGGTGACATTAAAACAATATCAAAGATGGTTGACACAAACCCACTACCATTATAGTATGCTCCTCACTTAGTGACAAATTCGTTTAGTGACATGGTCTTAGGAGGAGAGGCTGTATATGTGAAGGTAGAAAGTTGAAAGTGAATATAGATAAGAGTAAGGTGGTGAGGGTATCAAACGATTTAGATAAAGAAAAATTGGATGTCACATTGGAGGGGAGGAGTATGGAAGAACTGAATGTATTCAGATATTTAGGAGTTGACTTGTCAGTGGATGGGTTTATGAAGGATGAGGTTAACCATAGAATGGATGAAGGAAAAAAGGTGAGTGGTGTGTTGAGGTATCTGTGGAGACAAAAAACGTTATCCATTCGGGCAAAGAAGGGAATGTACGAGAGTATAGTGGTACCAACACTCTTATATGAGTGTGAAGCATGGGTTGTAAATGTAAATTTGCAAAAATATATTCTCCATATTCATCACTATAGCAAGTGGTGTTACAACATTATAGTTCATTAGAGTAATAGATGGCAATACCACCCCCAACTTGGTATGGTCTGCAGTTGTAGATTGCTGTGTATCCTGGTAGTGAGTAGATATCTGTTGTGTCCTGCTTAAGCCAGGTTTCAGTGAGAATAATACAGGAGAACCTGGAGTTTACCTGGAGAGGGTTTCGGGGGTCAACGCCTCCACGGCTCAGTCTGAGACTGAGGTTTAGCGCTTCATTTTTTATTATAATAATAATAATAGGGAATCAAGGAGTGCCAGAAGGTCATCATAGTGTTTACTTTTTTTTTTTTTAACACATGGGCTGTTTCCCACCAAGGCAGGGTGGCCTGAAAAAGAAAAACTTTCATCATTATTCACTCCATCACTGTCTTGCCAGAGGCATGCTTACACTACAGTCATAAAACTGCAACATTGACACCCCTCCTTCAGAGTGCCAACACTGTACAGCGGACCCCCGGTGTTCGTGATTTTTTTGTTCCAGAATGCTGTTCAAGTGCCGTTACCAAACGAATTTGTTCCCATAAGGAATAATGTAAATTAGATTAGTTCTTTTAGACCCCCAAAAATACACTTACAAAAGCACTTACAAAAATACACATACATACATAATTGTTCGAGTTTGGAGCATCACTAACACCAGGGGTCCACTGTACTTCCCATCTCCAGGAATCAAGTCCGGCCTGGTGGTTTCCCTGAATCTCTTCATAAATGTTACCTTGCTTGTACTCCATCAGCATGTCAAGCCCTAAAAACCATTTGTCTCCATTTGCTCCTATCTAACACGCTCACGCACGCTTGCTGGAAGTCCAAGCCCCTCGCACATAAACCCTTTACCCCCTCCCTCCAACCTTTCCTAGGCTGACCCCTACCCCACCTTCCCTCCACTACAGATTTATACACTCTCGAAGTCATTCTATTTCGTTTCATCCTCTACATGTCCAAAGCCTCTCAATAACCCTTCCTCAGTCCTCTGGATAATAGTTTTGGTAATCCCGCACCTCCTCCTAATCTCCAAACTATGGATTCTCTGCATTATATTCACACCACACATTTCCCTCATACATGACATCTCCACTGCCTCTAGCCTCCTCCTCGCTGCAGCATTTACAACCCAAGCTTCACACCCATATAAGAGTGTTGGTACCACTATACTTTCATACATTCCCTTCTTTATCTCCATAGATAACGTTTTTTTGTTTCCACAGATACCTCAATGCACCACTCACCTTTTTTCCTTCATCAATTTTATGGTTAACCTCATCCTTCATAAACCCATCTGCTGACAAGTCAACTCCCAAATATCTGAAAACATTCACTTCTTCCATACTCCCTCTCTCCAATGTGATATCCAATTTTTCTTTATCTAAATCGTTTGATACCATCATCACCTTACTCTTATCTTTGTTCACTTTCAACTTTCTACCTTTACACACCCTCCCAAGCTCGTCCACTAACCTTTGCAACTTTTCTTTAGAATCTCTTATAAGGACAGTATCATCAGCAAAAAGTAACTGTGTTAACTCCCATTTTGTACTTGAGTCCCCATAATTTAATCCCACTCCTCTCCCTAACACCCTAGCATTTACTTCTTTTACAACCCCATCTATAAATATATTAAACAACCATGATGACATCACACATCCCTGTCTAAGACCTACTTTTACCGGGAAGTAATTTCCCTCTCTCCTACACACCCTAACCTGAGCCTCACTATCCTCATAAAAACTCTTTACAGCATTCAGTAACTTACTACCTATTCCATACACTTGCAACATCTGCCACATTGCTTCCCTATCCACTCTATCATATGCTTTTTCTAAATCCATAAATGCAATGAAAACTTCCCTACCTTTATCTAAATACTGTTCACATATAGTATGCTTCAATGTAAACACTTGATCTACACATTCCCTACTCACTCTAAAACCTCCTTGCTCATCTGCGATCCTACCCTCTGTCTCACCTCTAATTCTTTCAATAATAACCCGCTCTCTGCCAATCCTTGGGTACCTTCCCCTCTTTCATATATTTATTAAACAAAAATACCAACCACTCCAACACAATATCTCCCCCTGCTTTTAACATTTCTGGCATGATCCTGTCAGTTCCTGCGGCTTTACCCCCTTTCATTCTACGTAATGCCTCACGCACCTCCCCCACACTCACATCCTGCTCTTCCTCACTCCTAAAAGATGTTATACCTCCCTGACCAGTGCATGAAATTACCGCCTCCCTTTCTTCATCGACATTTAAAAGTTCCTCAAAATATTCCCGCCACCTACCCAATACCTCCAGCTCCCCTACTCTGTTTTTAACTGACAAATCCATTCGTTCCCTAGGCTTTCTTAACTTGTTTATCTCACTCCAAAACTTTTTCTTATTTTCCACAAAATTTCTTGACAGTGCCTCTTCCACTCTTTCATCTGCGTTCCTTTTGCACTCTCTCACCACTCTCTTCATCTTTCTTTTACTTTCCATATACTTTGCTCTTCTTACAACACTTCTGTTTTGTAAAAAACACTCATAAGCTACCTTTTTTTCTTTATCACACCCTTTACTTCATCATTACACCAATCACTCCTCTTTCCTCCTGCACCCACCCTCCTATAGCCACAAACTTCTACCCCACATTCTAATACTGCATTTTTAAAACAATCCCAACCCTCTTCAACCCCCCCACTATTCATACTTGCATTTACCCACCTTTCTGCCAAAAGTTGCTTATATCTCGCCCTGACTTTCTCCTCCCTTAGTTTATACTTTCACCTCTCTCTTACTTGCTGTTGCCATTTTCCTTATGTCCCATCTACCTCTTACTCTAACTGTAGCTACAACTAAATAATGATCCGATATATCCGTTGCCCCTCTATAAACTTGTACATCCTGAAGCCTACCCATCAACCTTTTATCCACTAATACATAATCTAACAAACTACTTTCATTTCGTGCTATATCATACCTTGTATACATATTTATCTTTTTTTTTCATAAAATATGTATTACTTATTACCAAACCTCTTTCAACACATAGCTCAATTAAAGGCTCCCCATTTTCATTTTCCCCTGACACCCCAAATTTACCTACTCCCTCCACAACATTTTTACCCACTTTAGCATTGAGATCCCCAACCACAAGTACTCTCTCACTTGGTTCAAAACTCCCCATGCACTTACTCAACATTTCCCAAAATCTCTCTCTCTCTACTCTACACTTCTCTCTTCTCAAGGTGCATAAACACTTACTATAACCCACTTTTCACATCCAACCCTTATTTTACACCACATAATCCTTGAATTGATACATTTATATTCCCTCTTTTCTTGCCATAACTTATCCTTCAACATTATTGCTACTCCTTCTTTAGCTCTAACTCTGTTTGAAACTCCTGACCTAATCCCATTTACTTCTCCCCACTGAAACTCTCCTACCCCCTTCAGCTTTGTTTCATTTAAGGCCAGGACATTTATTAAATAAAAACACTAACATGTACTCATTGGAGCGGATGAGAGAGAGATACATGATAATATATGCCTGGAAAGTACTTGAGGGCCTGGTCCCAAATCTGCGCACTGCCATAACAACATACTGGAGTGAGAGATATGGGAGGAAGTATAAAATAAACCCAGTGAGAAGCAGGGGTGCGGTGGGGACAATACGGGAGCACTGTATTAACATCCGGGGTCCCAGACTATTCAACATCTTACCAGAAGATATCCAAAACACGGCTGGAACCAGTGTAGAAGCCTTCAAGAGGAAACTGGACAAGTATCTTCACCAGGTGCCAGATCAACCAGGCTGTGATGGATATGTGGGGCAGCAGGCCTCCAGCAGCAACAGCCTGGTTGACCAGGCAAGCACCAGACAAGTCTGGCCCATGGCCGGGCTCAGAGAGTAGATAAACTCTCGAAACTCTTCAAAGGTATAACCACTCCAAAACTATATCCCCACCTGGTTTTAACATTTCTATCTTTATCCCATCAATCCCAGCTGCTTTACCCCCTTTCATTCTACCCACTGCTCCATGCACTTCCCCCACACTCACAACTGGTTTTTCCTCACTCCTATAAGATGTTATTCCTCCTTGTTTGCTTAGGGACCTAATATTGTAATTGAGAACTGTAATATTTCTGGCATTACTTAGGACAGTGCTGACTTATGATGCTGTGTAATAGAGGCAGTTAGTTTCCATTAAATTTTGATTGGGAGTTAGATTATATAGATTTAAATCTGGGTCAACATGATCATTCAGCATTTCGGTTAACTGGTAATTTCTTCTTTCTTTCAACACGTCGACCGTTTCCCACCGAAGCGGGGTGGCCCAAAAGGAAAAACGAAAGTTTCTCCTTTTACATTTAGTAATATATACAGGAGAAGGGGTTACCAGCCCCTTGCTCCCGGCATTTTAGTCGCCTCCCACGACACGCATGGCTTACGGAGGAAGAATTCTGTTCCACTTCCCCATGGAGATAAGAGGAAATAAGAACAAGAACTAGTAAGAAAATAGAAGAAAACCCAGAGGGGTGTGTATATATATGCTTGTACATGAATGTGTAGTGTGACCTAAGTGTAAGTAGAAGTAGCAAGATGTACCTGAAATCTTGCATGTTTATGAGACAGAAAAAAGACACCAGCAATCCTACCATCATGTAAAACAATTACAGGCTTTCGTTTTACACTCACTTGGCAGGACGGTAGTACCTCCCTGGGCGGTTGCTGTCTACCAACCTACTACCTAGGTAACTGGTAATTATTTATATTATTTATAGTGTGTTGAGTTCCAGTAATGATATCTGTAATAAAGGGATGTTTGGACAAGTGTGCAGTTAATATATGTTGGTCATGTAGGGTATAAAAACTAATAAACATAATGAACTAAAGTACATATTGACTATGTATTAAGCTAAGAAAATTATAAATGATAAAATAGGGCAGTGATAAGGTAAAGTAATAATAAAGTGATCCTGTAGTGATTAATAACAATTAAAACTATCAGTAGAGTGGTGATTGAAGAATTAAGACAGTTGATAGCTATGAGATAAGCAAAAATAGTAGTAGGAATATACAAAAGTGAAACAGAAAAGTAACAAAAGTAGCATGAGAGTAGTAGGAATTTGGGAAAAATTTTATGGCAGTATATAATGATTACAGAGTGGTTCATAACACTACTCGTGGATGGTGGGTATAAACTGCACTTTATTCTGAGTCAGTTAAACCAGCATCAATTAGTTATTTTTTTAGTTCGTATTCCATAGAGATAGTCACAATGACACTGTTGGATCAGTTGCTCCCTACAAACATGAAAAAATCCAGTATATACAGCTTTCATGGAAGGTTGAGAGTTTTTATAAGATAACATAACAGTATTAAATTATAATGTCAGATCATTAAGCAAGCACTATGATGACCTCCAAGCACTACTCAATTCTCTAAATGTCAGAATGTCTATCATTACTTTCACTGAAACCTGGCTAAAACATGATGTTACAAACATCTATCCCATTCCTGGCTATACGGCCATACACAATTGTAGGCCAGACCAATTAGGAGTTGGAATGGCTATATACTAATGATAAACTAGACTGTATAAATTATTAACTTTCCAGAACACACACAATCTATCCTTGACGACATTGTGTTTTTTGAACACTGGGATTTTCTGAGTGATACACGATTAAAGGGTTCACTTTAAAATCCCCACTAGCGTTAGAACAAAACAAGAGAGTTAGCCTGTCTTTCATAGGCTTGTGTCCTGGCAGTGCCTTTTCCTCCTGAGTAATGTAGGTCCTGTTTGGCATTTTCTTCCAAAACAGGCCTGTTTCGTCACAAACACTTGTTGGGGTTCAAATTTTTCAGTGTCTACATACCCCTTAAATTCAGTTATGAATTTTTCAGCCGCACATTTGTCTGAACTGGCTGCCTCACCATGCCTTATCACACTGTGTATGCCAATATGCTTCTTAAATCTGTCAAATCAGCCTCTGCTGGCCTTAAACTCACTAACATCAGCACTGGTTCCAGGCATTTTCTTGACAGGATCTGCGTGCAGCTGCCTTGCCTTTTCACATATGATGGCCTCAGAAATACTATCACCTGCTATCTGTTTATTGTTTATCCACACCATCAACAACTTCTCAACCTCATCCACTGTTTTTGATCTATTTTTGGCTAACATGTCAACACCTTTCACAACATCCCTCTTTAAGGGGGGCTCCTTGTCGTGGTAAAGAGGCTATCGGTCTGAGGAATTGGACCTCTTGGTATTCTTCCTCAGACCGAACCTAATTACCCCAAAATCCCCCTCCCTTTTTCCCATCTTCCCCATCCTCCCTTTTCCCTTTCCTCCTCCTCCTCCCCATCCCTCCCTTATTTCCTTCCCAGTTTTACCCTGGGAGCTTCTCTCCTCAGGCATTCTAGTTCCTAGGTAGGGGGAAGGGTATCGTGGTCCATCCCATTCCGTTGAGGTCCTTGGCGGTGTTGTAGTTTGCCGTGGAATCTGGATCGCCTGGGGATGTCCCGATCCCTCTCCGGTCACCCGGGGGGTGGCCTTGGGTATCTTTCGGGCGACGGGTGTATCTCTGGAGGCCACCTTTCAGATTCCGGGGGTGGTGGCCGAAGGCGGTATGCTTTGTGGCGGATATCCGGCCGCCCTCTCTTTTGTCCGCCGAGATGGCTCGGTGGATGTGAGGTTGCTATCCAGGATTGCTGGTTTACTGGCATGAAGGGTAGGGTATGGCACGGGTTCCATGCTGCATCTGCACCACTTGCGGTGTTGAGGTCCTCTTGGGCACGGAGGGGGATTTACGCTTACTTTCATTCCTCCTAGGAGCTATTCCTCCATGTTCCCCACTTTTTTTCTTTTTTTCTTTTTCTTTTCTTTCTTTTTTTTTTCTTAAAAATAAAAAGAAAGAAGTAACCTAACCATGGCTGACCCAATCCATGAACCCACTACCCCGGGCCCCTTCCTGATACCGCACCCAGTACTGACCCTGCCTCGTTAACGGATGACTCTTTGGACACCTCTCATGCCCCTGTACCTCTTGCTGGTGCTGGTTCGCCACCTGCTTCAGGTACCAGGGTCCCGACTGGCCCTTCGATACGTCTGACCTTCGCTCTTCTCTGACCTTGATTCCGGCTTCTCCCTCGACGGTGCGGCAATTTTCGAATCACTCGCCCGTCTCCCATCGGACCACCCCGGTCCCACACAAAACGACCAAGACCCACACATGACGATTCGACACTCCTTCTCGTTCATCGCAGAAACGACCAGCTCGTCACGCACTCCCTTAAACTCTCTGTTTCAAACTACTCAATGGACAAAGTTTTTACTCTGCGACCGACTTCTCCTAATACCTATCTTTCAGACCATAGTATTGGTAAAGCTCTGCTACGCCATGTTGGTAAAGACATCTCATTTCACGCTCTCAAGAGCGGCACTCGCATCATCACGGTCCAGAATGCTGGCCAAGCTCGCGACCTTTCTCTTCTTACGACCATTGACACTACACCTGTTACTATTGACAAGCACCATTCCCTCAATTCTTGTTGTGGTTCTGTCATTTGCCCCACACTATTGTCCAACGGAATTTCCAGACATGTGGGATGACATTTTCGAGC
>WNWK01038392.1:0-17967 GCA_009830355.1 Cherax destructor | reverse complement strand
CACTGGAACCTCTTACAAGCGTAGAGGGAGGGCACTGGAACCTCTTACAAGCTGACAGGGAAGGCAACTGGAACCTCATACAAGCGGACAGGGAAGGCAACTGGAACCTCTTACAAGCGGACAGGGAGGGAAACTCGAACCTCTACCTGCAAACAGTGAAGGATGTTCTTACAATTTTCCACATTTTTGACAGAGTAAACTATTTGAGATGGGGTTCACTGTTCTTCGAGCAAATGTTGGATTTTGAGAACCATCACCCTGAGGTATATGTACGGGTCAATAAAGACCATTTCGTTGTAAGGAGAGCAAATGACCAGTTTAATTAATACGGTGGGTGTCGACATAACTCTCGTACAATAAACCTATCTCAGAAGTCAGCCGGAGGGATCATTGGCCAAACTAAAAGGAAAGAATATATTGTTCAATGGGAACATGCTTACCATTAAGACCCCCTTTTAAAAAGAAATTTCAAGAACTGCTGAACATTACACTGGTTGATTACGAGCTGACAATGCATCAGGCGCTAACAGGAAGTCTCAGAAATAGAATAGAAGCCAGTATCCAACAGATGTTCAAATATGTTGAAAGCAGAGAAACCCCATACCTTGGGAAAGATGAAGTTAAGCTTCCCAATATTCTAACCAATGAATGTGTCCCAGCATTATGTGACAAGATGCTCCAATTTTTGTCTACAGAACAATAAGTTTTCTCCATGTTTCGAGAGGAAAGATTTATAACCCGCTGGGAACCACTATCAGCACCTATTCACAAACAATTGCGACCCACTTTTCTAAGTGTAGCACAATAGGACATGCAGACAAAAAACAAATTGTGAGTAATGCCAACAAACATCATTCGAGTTTTCAGAGAAAAGTTGACATCACCAGGAAGAGAAGAATGACAATGGTAGAAATTCTGCCATACTATGTTTCTTCTTCATCCTTATTTGATGAGAACGATGCCGCTACTAAACCAATCAAGTCTCAACTCACGTCTGAGTTGACAAAAAATTAGTCATCACCGACAAATATTTCCAGAAAGATAATATCCTGAAAACCAGTATTGTTGTTGATGTTATGAATCAGTTTGGAAGGATGCCAGTTAAGGGAAACGACACACATGAACACCTGCTTACAACTCTTTTCAATAATATGAATAATATCTGCAAATTCAGTCGTGTTGACCAAGTTTTTGATAGTTACCTTAAATCATCAATCAAAAATGCTGAGAGAGAAAGGTCTTTTGTGGAACCACCACCATGGGCTTCCACTGCTACCATGACGAAACTTCCTGTGCAAGATTTTGGGCGTCAGTTTAAAACAAAAGTTTAATTCAAGATGCCCTGAGAGAGTATCTTAAGAACAATGGTAAACTGTCTTTAGTTACTTGAAAGTGGCCCTTCTCCGGCGGTAGCATTAAAAGACAGAAGCTTCACAACAATTAAGAAATATCTTCAAGTACCTGTTGAGGAGGTTGACTTAGATGTTATTCCTCGTATTTTCCACGCCGTTGTAATGCATTGTGCTGCTTTCAAGCGACACATACTTTTGTGTGATACTCGTTTCTACAAGTTCATCTTGAAAATGGATTCGCTGATCTATGGAAGAGAAAGTCGGCTCTTTTAGAAAAGATAGATCCTACCATAGGCGTCCCACTTGCTTGCCATTTTCTCACAGGATCTGACGTACCCAGCAAGATAGGCGGCAACGTATCATCGCTCAAGGCACAACCAGAGAGGTATCTGTATAACTTTGGTCTGCGTCTGCCTCCAAGTACTCAGTACTTAGATAAATGGTTCAGAGAACCGACAAGTTATAAATTAGACACATATGCAACACTTGGGTATCTTTATTGAGGAAACGTTTCGCCACACAGTGGCTTCATCAGTCCAATACAAAGCAGAAAGGTGTAAGGAGAGGAGGAGTTTGAGGTAATCAGTCCCTCGGCCTTGAGTCGATGTAGTCAGTCCATCAATCTTGATAAGAACCATTTATCTACATCCTGTCTGACACAGCAACATCTTGGGATCTTAATACAGGGAATTCTTCACTTGCCTGGTGGCCTGGTGGCTTGAGCTCTCGCTTCACACACGGAGGGCCCGGGTTCGATTCCCGGCGGGTGGAAACATTTCGACGTGTTTCCTTACACCTGTTGTCATGTTCACCTAGCAGCAAATAGGTACCTGGGGTGTTAGTTGACTGGTTTGGGTCGCATCCTGGGGGACAAGATTAAGGACCCCAATGGAAATAAGACAGACAGTTCTCGATGACGCACTGACTTTCTTGGGTTATCCTGGGTGGCTAAAACTCCGGGGTTAAAAATCCGAAGAAAATCTTATCTTATCTTATCCCAACCCTTGGGCACGACCTACTTCCACATTGGACAAATGTGACACCACCTACGACTTCTGCACCTCTCCTGCCTACTGTATATAAGCTGCTTCCTAGCACATATGCTGTATTCTTATCAAGATTGATGGACTGACTACATCGACTCAAGGCCGAGGGACTGATTACCTCAAACTCCTCCTGTTCTTCACCTTTCTCTTTTGTATGGACTGATGAAGCCACTGTGTGGCGAAACGTTTCCTCAATAAAGATACCCAAGTGTTGGATATGTGTCTAATTTATCAACTTGTCGGTTCTTTGAACCATTTATCTACACACAGTGTATTTGTTGCTTAAGATGTAAGTATATGTTCTGGTAGTAACTTGTTGATGCTGGTACACAGTGCTGGTACACTGTGCTGGTACACTGTGCTGGTACACTGTGCTGGTACACTGTGCTGGTACACTGTGCACTAGTAGTACGGTGATGCAAATACACTGTGTGCTAGTAGCCTGGTGATGGTAGTACGCTGTGTGCTAGTAGCCTGGTGATGGTAGTACGCTGTGTGCTAGTAGCCTGGTGATGGTAGTACGCTGTGTGCTAGTAGCCTGGTGATTTTGGTGTACTGTGTTAGCTGCCTCTTGAGGCTAGGATACTGTGTCTTAGTAGACTGATGATGTTGGTACACTGAGCTGAAGTACCCTGTAGTGTAATGGTGCTGGTACACTGTGGAAGTAGTCTACGTTAGCCATTATGCTAAAAATTGTTATTAAAGTTATGGAAAACAGTATTTTTAAAATAAAATGTAGTGTTTAAAGTTAAAGATATTCAATATAGCAAACATATATTTATTAAAGTTAAGTAGAGGCAGTAAATCACATTTGAAGTTTATTAACGTAAGTGGTAAATAAAACATGCAGGAACAATGTGTTATTTAATAACCTTTTTAACGGGGTTCTATTATAATATATTCATTAATATACTCAGTGAGTTTCTCGAAGGTCAAGTCAAAATAAACTAACTTGCGTTCTAGCTTTATTAAAATACTGCAAGTATTACTTTACAAAAGTAAAGATTAATGAAGTCTCAAAGATGCTGCAACACATAAGGATTCAGAGGAGTTAATTTTATCTGAATATCTTGAGTCTGTACTAAAAGATATAGTTCATATTAAACAAGAGACAGTGATGGTGACACATCAAGAATGATGCACTTGAAGTCGAGATCAAAATATAAATATTAACTTGTAAATTTAGTCATGATGGTCATTATAGTATAAGATGCAAAGGCAGTCTTAAAGTAGACAGACAGTTCAGTACATAAATGCCGTGGTGTTTTGGAAAAAGCTTTTGGAAAATCATCTAACCAAAGATCTTTGCAAAGGCAAAGGAAATGTAAGTGCATATTGAAATGTAAGAAAAATTAAGCTGGATGAAATCAAGTCTTTGTTCGCCTGTGAGGCGAAACCAGATAAGATATTAATCATGTCTCGTCTTTATTTTATTTACATGACCTGTGTACCAAGAAGCTTGCAGTAAAAATCAGACTGTACGTTCAGATTTAGTCGAAATTGTGTCTAGGTGATACAGATGCCTGGGAAGATTACCGCATTGCTTTTTCCACTGTAGACGGGTCTCCAGTGACCACGAGTGAGGTGTACACCGTGTGACGACATATATGTCATCTGCAACACGACAGAGTGCCACATCAGAGAACTGTGGGAGATGAGAGGGACTTCGAGGTAATCAGTCCATCAGCCTGGAGTCGATGTGTTCACTCCATCAATCTTGAGAAATGTACATCATATGCGCGGAAAAGTGGCTTATATATTGCATACATGTCAACTGAAGAAGGAGACGGAGGGACAGATTACCTCACATTCAACATTTTCCATCGTTTTTCTCAGCATTGAACATAAGAAGCCACTGGCTGGAGAAATTTTTTGTCTATAAAATCTCTCAAAAGTTGCACAAGTTTCTCAGTCTTCAACTTGTCGATTATCTAAACCATTTAACACATGTGTCAGACACAGCAACATCTTGGCATCTTGACAGAGGAAAGTTGTCAACGCTTGACAACCCTATAATGTAGGCATGAGCTAATTACATTAGTGAATTTTTGAAATGATGACTTCGCCTCTTCCTTTTAATTCAGTATATAAGCCTCTTCTCCGCGCACATGCTGTACATTTGTCAAGATTGATGGACTGACCACAACGACTCCAGGCTGATGGACTGATCACAACGACTCCAGGCTGATGGACTGATCACAACGACTCCAGGCTGATGGACTGATCACAACGACTCCAGGCTGATGGACTGACCACAACGACTCCAGGCTGATGGACTAATTACCTCAAACTCCCCATCATCCACTGTTCTCTGAATTGGACTGAAGAAGCCACTGGCTGGCGAAACGTTTCCTCAATAAAAACTCAGAAGTGTTGCACAAGTATTCACTGATGTGCTCATTGAGAAGTGTTTACAGGTCTTCTGCTGTTTCACCGATATATACTCTGTCACAAGAGATGTGTAATCCCTGGTCCTGGGATGGCGACTCCGGAGTGCTTGCCAAACATCCTTCCTGCCTTTTGGAAGCTATCAGCCCGCTTATCTAATGCACTAAGGCGGCCTCCATAACTACATCAACGAACCCTCTTTCCAAACTAAGAAACTAACTAGTATGGATGTCATTTCCCTCTTCACATTTACCCGCTATTTAAATTGACTGTCTCCGACGCAAAGTCCATCAGGACCTTAATTTACCACCACCTCCCGGAGACTATGTTGGTCTGATTGAACTCTGCATTAACCTAAACTCTTTTAAAAATGACTCTAGTCATACGTAAGAAGGTATAATGGCCCTTTCAGACCCTCAAAGAGTATTTGAAAGAACCATTCCTCCTAATGAAAAAAAAAAAATTGGAATAATAAATTGTAACAGAAGAAAATAAACAATTTTATTGATATGCCAAAAAAAAATAATTACACAAAATATCAAACAAATATGAAATGTTCCCAACAGAATCAAATAATGAAAAATAAAATGCACAACTAAATTTCGTGAATCGAAGCTAATATATATATATATGGACAGATGGAATTCCGATGTACCGATGGATGTGGTAAGTAGCTCTCAAGATTCACCATGTGTGAAGGAGGAGCTTGTGTGAGACCAGGTAGTCGTTGATGGACGTGACTCGTATAAACTTCAGCCCGAGACTGAGATTACAGACGGTAGATATAAAATGGTGGCTGCGTACTCGATGGAGGTTTGCTGCAGGGCTTTAAAGACAATATATTATCAATTACTAAGATGAAGCTACACACTGCTGTGTTCCGTTAAAGATGAGGTAAAGTTTCTGATCTATTACCTAGATCAAACGACTCGCCTTGTCACGCCGGTGTTGAGGGACTCAATTCGAACAAGACTTGAAATAGAAAAAAAAAATAAAAACCAGGACCAGCAGTCACTCACACGATAGGCAGAAGTGATGGTGAGGGCTGAGATTACGTTAAAATACATAAGTCGAATCAGGTCCGGTTAAGACAACACAACAATAAACAAGAGTGGAACTCTACTTACACACTCGATGGGATCAGAAAGCCAGGTAATGAAAACTCGCCATGAGGGTCCCATGTTAACTCCCACCGGGTGGAGAAATGGGGGGGGGGGGAGGTAACGATACACACCCCTTGCTGAACAATCATTTACTCTATCACTCATTCTTTCATTCTCATCTAATGAACTTTTCCCCCCACAATACATATACCATGTTAGTTAGTTTGATATCTTTATTATGCACCCCATACCCATCCTGTGGGCGGTAGTCAAAAGATTACAGAGGTACATAATGGGTCCAGGGACTGGACCTCAAAGTTTGATAGCTGAGCAAGTTACAAAGGTAATGAACTCAGATGGTCACAATCATGACAAGTTACAAAGGTATTTGCAGATTACAGAGGTATATATAGGGTCCAGAGACTGGGCCCCAAAGTTTTGATAGCTGAACAAGGTACAATGGTAATTAATTCACTAGTTACAAGGTAATGAATCATGTAAGTAAATTTACTTACGTCTGTACATGGTTGCATGGAAACGTACTTTCCAATTAGAGCCATCTTAGCAGACTAGTATAGGGAACATCTAGAAACTCAATGCTTCGCCAGCATCATCAATGCCAACGTAACAAAGTTACGTTAAGTGGATAACGTCTTCATAATAACTCGCAAACGTTTTGACGTGCAAAATCTACAGAGAATGTTCATCGCAGTTGAACTCGCCATTATTTGAAGAAGAGTCCAATGACCGATTACCGTTTTTCGATGTCCTCATTCACGGATTACAAAACACCTTAAAATCCCAAACAAAATCGATCTCACACATTGCAATTCCAGCCAGGATATTAAGACCAGACATGACATCGTCAACAGATTTTTTCTAGGATCATACCGAATTTACGGCTCCGTGTTTCTTAACTTAGAGTGTGCATACATGTTTGAAACCTTTACCAAACTACATTTTCCTTCCCTTTTCATCAAGAATTGTAACAGAAGATCCTCTAAATCATTAATTCTCTACATACCAACATCACTTTTAAAATAATTGTAATGCTTCCCAACAGTCAAATTGCCTTGAACGTCTCCAAAGTATTCGCACAAGCCAGTGTTAGAATTGCCATCGCCGCTATCACCTCCATCAAGGGCCTGACCAGGACCAATGTGAAGAACCTTGAAGCAGTCCAATTTGTGAAAAAGAAAACTTATGAACAGTTCCAGAGATTTATTAATGTAAACGTTTTGCCAGTCTTAATTAGGACTGATGAATCATACCATGGTGAAACGTTTTCTTTAATAAATATCCTGAATTGTACACAAAATCCTTTTCCACAGTTTATCGGTATCACCATACTATTTACAACTAACACTCACTTGCTGAGGCTATGACTAAACCAAACGAAACACCACAACAGCCTATTGATACAGTAAACAATCATAGGATCAAATCTCGCCAGTAAATGCTATTATGCACATGTTGGAGTTAATATATACCGCACTTGAGAAGAAAGAAGTCCCACTAGGAATCTTCATTGATCTACGCAAAGCTTTTGATACAGTCGACCATGATTTACTGCTTACAAAATTAGCACATTATGGTATAAGGGGGCACCCACTCAACTACCTAAAGTCATACCTCACCAACAGAAGCCAATACGTGTACACAAATGGAGCGAACTCTTCCACACAACAAATTACAGTCGGAGTCCCTCAAGAAGTGTCCTGGGGCCACTCCTATTCCTCATTTACATAAATGACCTACCGAATGCATCACAACTACTCAAACCCATTTTATTTGCAGATGACACAACATATGTCTTCTCTCACCCAAATCCAGTTATACTGGCCAACACTGTTAATGCCGAATTACAGAAAATATCAACATGGATGGCGACTAACAAGCTTACTCTCAATACTGACAAGACCTACTTCATACAGTTTAGAAGCAAAGCCACAAATGTTCCACTTAACATAACACTCAATGGTACACCCATCACAAGACTCACAGAGGGAAAATTCCTAGGAATCCACCTTGACAGTAGCCTTAAATTCCAAACACATATACAACAAATTTCCAAGAAAATCTCGAAGACAGTAGGCATATTATCAAAGATACGCTATTATGTACTACAATCAGCTCTCCTTGCACTATATCATTCACTTATCTACCCGTATCTCACCTATGGAATATGTGCATGGGGATCAACAACATTAAATCACCTTAGACCACTCATAACACAACAAAAAGCCGCAGTCAGAATGATAACAAATTCCCACTCTAGACAGCATACTCCACCAATATTCAAAAGTCTAAAACTACTCACCGTAAAGAACATTCATACTTACTCTTGTGCCTACTACATATATAAAACTTTACACTCTAATATAAACCCTCCGCTCAAAATTCTCCTCACCAACTTTAATAGGACCCATGACCACAACACAAGACACAGATCACTTTTTGATATACCCCGTGTTCATATCAACCTATGTAAAAATTCTATGCATATAAAGGGCCCCAGAATCTGGAATTCATTACCAGTAAATATTAAGATAATCTTGTCTGAAAATCAATTTAAGACTCAACTCAAAAACCACCTACTCACCCAAAACTAAATGATCATACTATAAACTACTTTGAAAAATGCTCAGTATTACTTTCCTATACGATAATCTCAATTTTGAATAATATGTTACTATTATGTTACCCCCTACTCAATCAAAACTAAATACTCATATTATAAGTTAATGTCAAAAATGCTCAATGTTATTTTCCTTAAGATAATCTCAATTCCATATTACTATTCGAGAATCTAAACACCTGTAACAATCTTTTATCATCATATAATAATTTAAACAGTAAAATTTCATCATATTGTAATTTTGAAAACAATTTTTAACTAGAATAAACTCAATAAATTTCTCTAATATTAAGTACATAGTCTTTAAGTTACTAGATTAAGCTGCTCCTAATGCCATGGCATGTCAGTGGCTCTCCTTGCACTCAATTTACATTGTAACTACCAATACCTATATAATCTGCAATGAAATAAAATTTACTTTACTTTACTTTACTTTAAAATCCCAGATACCAACAGCAAGTGATTACCTAGATGGGAATTTCCCATCCTCCTTCTATCTTGCACCTACTGAGCCCACTGAAGTCACCATGATAATCAAGTCACTTAAAAATAAATCAGGGAATCTGTCTCAAGTCCCACCATTATTATACAAGCGAGCCGCCCATGTCCTTTCACATGCTATTTCATTACTTTTTAACAAATCACAAGAAACTAGCACTTTTCCGACACTACTCAAAACAGCGAGGGTTACACCAACACACAAAGGTGGTGACCCCACAGACGTAAACAACTATAGGCCTATATCAAACTTACCGTTGCTATCCAGAATCTTCGAGAAACTTGTGCACAAGAGATTATACTCGTTTATAACAACAGAAAGCATACTCAACCAAGACAATTTGGCTTCAGAAAAAATAAAAGCACTAACGATGCAATTGTAAAAATTATAGACCTGCTTTACAAAGCACTGCAAAATAAGGAATATCCATTAGGACTTTTTATTGACCTAAGGAAAGCTTTCGACACAGAAAACCACGGCATCCTACTCCACAAACTTGACCATTATGGTATAAGAGGTCATGCACTTGCATATTTCAAATCCTACCTTACTAATAGGTATCAGTATGTCACCATTAAAGACACAACCTCCTCAACACGACCACTTGATACTGGAGTACCACAGAGAAGTGTCCTTGGTCCCCTGCTCTTCCTCTTATACATCAATGATCTTCCCAATGTATTACAACACCTGAAACCAATTCTCTTTGCTGACGACACGACTTATGTCATCTCCAACCCAAATCTTGCCACGCTCAACACCATTGTTAACGAGGAACTACTAAAAATATCTACATGGATGACAGCCAATAAACTTACACTCAACACTGATAAGACCTTCTATATTATGTTTGGTAACAGAGCAGATGATGCACAATTAAACATTAAGATCGACAACAATCTTATTGCTAAACATAATGAGGGCAAATTCCTGGGCCTATACCTCGACAGCAACCTGAAATTCAGCACTCATATCCAACACATAACAAACAAGTGTCTAAAACTGTGGGGATCCTCTCTAAGATACGTTACTACGTTCCACAATCAGCCCTACTCACACTATACTACTCACTCATCTATCTCTACCTCACATATGCCATTTGTTCTTGGGGATCAGCAGCAATTACCCACCTAAAGCCAATAATAACCCAACAAAAAGCCGCAGTAAGAATTATCACGCAATCCAATGCTAGGCAACACCCCCCTCCCCCCACTCTTCAAAGACCTAAACTTACTCACTGTTCAGAACATCCACACTTACTACTCTGCTATCTACATTTATAGAACCATAAATTCCAATATTAACCCAGAGCTAAAACACTTTCTTGATAGTTGTGACAGGACCCATAGACATAATACCAGACACAAACATCTCTTTGACATTCCCCGTGTCTGGCTAAATCTATACAAAAATTCAATGTACATAAAAGGGCCTAAAATCTGGAACTCCCTGCCTGAAATCTCTAGAACTGCAGACACGACCTCCTTTTTCAAAAGCACCAAAAAAACATCTTATCTCCCTTACACACCCCACCGGTAGCTAACCACATGAAAACTACTTTATCTTGCACATATCCACATCAAAATACACTTATTGATATCTGTGACTCCCCTTAATTTACACATGACTGTAAACATAAATTCTGAATACATCTATTGCTTCATACTTCTTAAGCTAGTCATAAGTTTGCCTAAGACTCTCCAATACAGAAACTGTATCATGCCAAAACGACATCATTTCCATTAATAGATAAACCAATTGTTAAGTTCTTAAATATTTTGAACTACCACAGTTTTGTAAATCTAGTTAATCACTACAATTACCTAACCTTAATACCAGTATGATCCATATCCTGTGTCAATATAGAGTAAGAACTAGTATTAGTCTGCCCGAAATGCCTAGGCATACCTAGGCATACTAGTGGCCTTCTTGTAATAAGTATTTTATAATATGTAATAATACCATAAAATATGTAAACCCCATATGGTAATATTAACTGAGAAATAAAGAATTTTAATTTAATTTTTTTTTTAAGATTTAGATTTATTATTAGCCTTCCCGAAATGCCTAGCCATGCTAGGTATGATAGTGGCCCTCTTTGTAATTAGTATTCTATAATATGTAACCAATATCCCATATGTAAACCTCACATTGTAATCTTTACAGAGAAATAAACATTTGAATTTGAATTCTGTTAGATGATATTTAACTGTTATTTAGTTACAGTTGAATAAATTCATTCTTTTTTAAATGGTTGAGATAATTAAATTTGGAACACATTACTACTCTCTTCTTGTAAATACAACGTTTAGTAAGTGTTTTGTCATCTCTTTCATTAATATTCTGGTATATAACAAACAAGTACATTCTAGTTAGGATTTCTCTTGTAAATTTACTTTCAGTTTCAGCCTTTTGAAATATAAAATCACAAATTACAATAACTTTTTATCGTCATGGTTACTTTTCATCAGTTGGGCATTTTGTGTATTATGAAATCCAACTGAAAAAAAAAAATCAGTATATTTAATATTTCGATAAACCATTTATTTGCAGGTCCAGCCTCATAAACCTGAGTTATGTCTTTATAGCGTAAATATTCATTTACAATAACCTTCATTAATAATGTACTCACCTATATGTGGTTGCAGGGGTCGAGTCACAGCTCCTGGCCCTCCTCTTCGCTAGTAGCTAATAGGTCACTCTCTCCTCGCTCCAAGAGACTTATCATAAATCTCCGTAAAGCTATGTATGGATCCAGCCTCCACTACTTCAGTCTACAAATTATTCCACTTCCTGACAACTCTAAGGATAAACAATACTTCCTAACATCACTTTGGCTCATCTGAGTTTACAACTTCCAGTTGTGGCCTCTTGTTCCTGTGTCCCATCTCTGGAACATTCTAGCCCTGTCCACCTTGTCAGTTCCTCTCAGTATTTTATACGTCGTTATCATGTCCCCACTTTCCCTCCTATCCTTTAATGTCATCATGTTGAGTTTGTTTAACCTCTTCTCATAAGACATACTCCTTAGCTCCGGGATTAGGTTTGCTGCAAACTTCTGTACTTTTTCCAATTTCTTGACGTGTTTGACCAGATGTGGGTTCCATACTGATGCTGTATATCCAATATGGGCCTGAGGTATATGGTGTACAGTGTCCTGAATGACTCTTTACTTAGATGTCGCAATCATAATGTCACGTGTGCCATTCGCTTTAGCGATTATTTGGTTGATGTGCGCCTCAGGAGATGTGCTCGGTACAATGCTCTCCCTGAGATCCTTTTCCTTAAGTATAGTTTGCAGCCTTTGATCCCTAGCCTGTGCCCCGTCTCCAGTCTTCTTTGTCCTTCCCTAAGCTTCATGATATTCCCCGGTGGTGTGTAGTGTATCCAGCACTTGTTGGTGTACTCTTCCATCCTGGTTGCTGGCGTCCTTTCTTCACTGAAAATACTTCCATAAATCTCTTGTTGAGCTCTTCACATACTTCTTGGTAGTTTCTTATGATGTCTTCTCCTTCCTTCCTCAGCCTGATTATCTGGTTCATGACTATTCTTTTCCTCTTGATTTGGCAGAACAACATCTTTGGGTTAGATATGGATTTCATTTTAGTATTGCCTCTGGGCCTTCCTCCTTATCCATTCATATTCGTTTCTGTGCTCTTCGGCTAATCTCCTTATTTTTTTTCCCTATACTTTTTTCATTCTCCTGTGCACTTAATTTTGGCCTGTCTACACCTTTGGGTGAACCAAAGGCTTATTCTGAGCTTTCCATTGTTCCTGTTGCTCTGTTTCCCTGCACTTTGTGGTCAAGTACTCCATTTCATTTACAATTTCTCCCACCACTTTTCTTTCCCACTTTACCTCATGCAGGAAATTCCTCATGCCTGTGTAGTCCCCTCTTTTGTAGTTTTGCCTCTCCCATCCTACTCGTGCTGCTTCACCTCCTTTCTCTCTCCACTGTGAATACCTTCCTAAATCTTTTGCTGAAGTTTTCCCATACTTCCTGGTTGCTGCTTGTGAACTCCCCTCCTTCCTTCCTCTTCCTGATTACGTGGTCCTTGACAGTTGTTTTCCTTCTGATTTGATTGAATAACAACTTTGGGTCAGATTTGGCTTTTGATGCTATGTTACTCTTGTATTGACGCTCATCTTCTCTCCTTATCAGTACATATTCTTTTCTGGCTCTTCGGCTCAATTCCTTGTTTTCCTGAATCCTTTGCCTTCTATAATATTTCCATGCTCTAGCACACTTGGCTTTGACCTCTCCACACATTCGGGTAAACCATAAGCTCATTCTGTTCTTCCCATTGTTTCTGTTGCCCCTTGATACAAATTTTTCCTCCTTCCTGCACCTTGTGGTCAAGTGTTCCATCATTTCATTTGCTGTCTTTCCCTGTAGTTCTCTTTCCCACTGCACTTCGTGCAGGAATTTTCTTATGCCTGTGTAGACCACTTTATTGCTGTTTGGCTTTTTTTCCTTCTTCTCGTGTTGTTTTACTCTCCACTGCTAACTCAAAAAGGTATTTTAAACTCAGGACCACGTGAGCACTAGCGCCGAGGGGCCTTTCTGTGTAATTTCTCCTATGTCTGAACTGCACAAGGTGAATACGAGGTCCAGCCTTGCTGCTTCATCCTCTCCTCTCTCTGGTTGTGTTCGTAACATGTTGGGATATGAAATTTTCCAGTACTACTGCCTCAAGCATTTTAACCCTCCACATTTCTGGTCCTCCATGTGGCTCCAGGTTTTCCCAGTCAATCTCCTTGTGGTTGAAATACCCCATGGTGAGTAACTTTGGTCTCCCCATATTGGCCCTTCTGACCACGTCACTAGTGTCTCCACCGTCGCTCTGTTGCTCTCATCGTTATCTTGTTTTGGTCTCTTGCCGTCCAGTGGTGTTCCTATTATTTAGTCATCTGCTTCCCTTCTGCCCAGTCTTCCCATCTCCTCAAAACTCCACTGGTTTTTGATAAGTAGTGCAGCCCCTTCTCTCCCTGTGCTTTATCTGTCTTTTCTCAGGATCTGATATCCAGCTGGAAAGATCACGTCTGTTATTATCCCTGTGAGTTTTGTCTCCATGAGTGCTATGATATCCGGGGGTCCCTTAATGTTTAATTCTTGGTACTCCTCACTCTTATTTGTTATTAGAAATGTGTTGTTGTACTATACCTTCAGCTTCTTTTCCAGTACAGTATTCTGGGTGGTGGGAAAGGTTTGTGCAGGTTAGGGGTGTGGGAGGCAAGACAGGATATTGTAGAAGGCTGCTATGATGGTGGAATAGTGCTGGCGGGGGTGTAGACTATGGATGTGGAGTGTGGTTTGTTTCTCATTACTGTTTGGTTGGTGTGGGGTGGTATGGGTTGAGAGGATTCTGTGGGTGGTTGTGTTTGGTTTTACCCCTGAAGCTGCACTTACCTGTCTTTTGATGTCTGCCCTGACTCTCCTTCCTGCACTCTCATCCTCTTACCCTCTCAGTGGTGGAGATACACTCGCTGGTATTTTCTAGTGTCCTTTAACAGTGGTTTCTGCTACAGGATCTTGTTTCGTATCATTTCTGTCTTGCATGTCAATTTGACTGGGCGACTTTATTCCCTCGAATAATCCCCAAGTCTCTGAATGAAAAAAATGACAGCTAGGATATGTCTTTTCCTGTTATTGCGATGATATTCCCTATCACTTTTTCCTCCCCCGTTTTCTTTCATTGTAAGTCCTCCCCTTCGGCCTCCTGAAGACCATGTATGATTAGTGACCCTCCTCTCCTCCCATTTTTTCCTCCATATCTGCATTCGATTTCTGCCATGCCTAGGTTGGAAGCAGTTTAATCACGTCCACAATTCGCTTCACTACATATTTAATGCTTCAAGAGTTCACTGTCGATCCGGCGCTATGAATTTGGGCACACAAGCATTTTCAGAAACAAGGAAAAATTATAATCCTAATTTTACTATATTTGGATCATGTGCAAACAATTAAATTCAATGTTTTTAGCCAGTAAAGATCTGAGTTCTGTGGCAAACTTTCCCCAGCAATAATTCTACTGTGTTTGTGTTACCTGAGAATGTCTTCACAATGTGTCATGTGATTAATTTTTAATAAAATTGCAGTGTTTGACAAGGTTGACTTTCTGATCCAAATCCTCATCAGGATGTTGGACAACATCTCCTGGGCTTCCTGGAGATATTAGGGATCCAGTTCCAGGGGCTTTTGAGGTTGTTGAGCTGCATCATAAGTGGTTTCAATGGCATCTTTATAATTGTTTAGTAACATCTCTTAGGTCACAAGCGAATATTGAATTACTGTACTTGAGGTTCTTCAGCATGTTGAGGTTGACCTTCAGGTCCTCATGACGGTGGTAAGCTACAGCTCCAGATTTTACGGAGAGTTTCGAGACAATTCATGGTAATCTTGATGGAATTTAACTACAGCTCATGAGCTACATGTGGGTGTTGAGCTATATCTCAAGGATCTGTTGGGCTGGAGTTCAAGAGAGGTTTGGGGGCTGGAGTAATCGAAGACGGAGAAAACTAGTTTATTTGCACACTGACAAAAATATAATTGTTTTTGATTAAAATAAATGTGTATTTTTCAGTCGGCACTAATTTTCATTATTAAATTTCCAACATTTTTCCATTCCCGGAAGCACAAGTAGCAGGACTCAATGAAGACTGACAAAATCACACTAAGCAGCTTTTTGAATAATTACTTGATCATGTCTTTAGAATCTTCAATAGGTACCATCTTATTTAATAACTTTATCAATTCTTCGGACACTATTACTAAGTGACAAAAATATAATTGTTTTTGATTAAAATAAATGTGTATTTTTCAGTCGGCACTAATTTTCATTATTAAATTTCCAACATTTTTCCATTCCCGGAAGCACAAGTAGCAGGACTCAATGAAGACTGACAAAATCACACTAAGCAGCTTTTTGAATAATTACTTGATCATGTCTTTAGAATCTTCAATAGGTACCATCTTATTTAATAACTTTATCAATTCTTCGGACACTATTACTAAGTGTAAGAGGTTCATAGTGTTCTTAGGACCCATCTCTGAATAACATAAATAATATCAACTTTATCCTCTATTACAGGGCTTCTTAACCGGGGGTATCCATACCCCTTGGGGGTATAAGAACCAAGTACTAATTGCGTTATGGGACTCCTTCTCTGAACAGTCTTACAAAAAAGTTATTCTTAGATTTGAATAAATTGTCACTTGTGCTTTTCTTAGCAATCCATATATAAAGTAAAACCAAGCTATTGACGTTTTTCGAAGTCATACTGGTACCTAATAGGACTGGTGATGGTGATGATGTCGACAGTCTGGTGAAGGAGGTATGGAGACTTATTGAGCAATCCATTGGTTATCTGTATCATAAAAAACGTTAAGAAGAGCTGCGTCTATTACACTGACATATCCCGGGAAGAGTGGACAGAGGGAACTTTGTGTTGCTCTGTTCTGATTTTGTCTGTTTTTGAAAGGATTTGCAACCTTACATTGACTATAATTTCAAGTGTATTTCTAGCAGCGTGCAAGGCAGTCTGCATATAATCAAAATGTTCTGACTTTGAACACTGCGGTGAAGGGTGAGAGAAGTGAACACGTTTCCTTTAAACAGTTCGTGTTCACCTGCAAGTAAATAAGAACCTACAGTGTATAATACTTTTATGTGTTCCATCCTGAGGGATGATTAACTGCTTAGTTTGGAATTCCTCGATTTATTATAGAGCAGCCAGTACGGGAAAAAAAGGTAATTTTGTCCAGTCTACCTGGAGTCTACCTGAGAGAATTCCAGGGGTCAACGCCCCCGCGGCCCGGTCTGTGACCAGGCCTCCTGTTGGACCAGAGCCTGATCAACCAGGCTGTTACTGCTGGCCGCACGCAGTCCAACGTACGAACCTTCTAGTGAGAGATAATCAAGGCCACGGGTTAATACTTAGTCTCTCCAGAAATATTGTTCTGTAATAACACACACTATATAATTCCTCAGTAAGAGAGTCGTGGCCAGGGGTGGTTGCCAACATCTCATCACCACTTTTTGGAAAGTGGGGAGAGTGGGGAGAAGTGCAGCTGTGTCCCCCCAACGCCTTCGCTGACTCCCCTTTAGCTCAAGGTAACTCTTCAAATGTTTATCTTTAGCTAGTGATCAATATAGTAATAATAATAATAATAATAATAATAATAATAATAATAATAATAATAATAATAATAATAATAATAATAATAATAATTCGTGATTTCAAAAACAGTAACCATTATTCGTCAAGATGTGTAATGTATAAGTGAGCATGATTCACAGTTAAAACATTATTTACAGTAACTGTAAGCCTTTTTTTTTTAGGTATTCCAGGAGATAGACCTTTGAAACGTTGCCTGATTTTTTTTTTTTTGGGTTATATTTCTTCCTTCACCTTTTCGGTTTTATTTCCCTCATAATATTCAAATTCAAATTCAAATTGATTAAATTTCTCTGTAAAAATTACAATGGGTGTTTTACATTTTAAGGACTAAGGACTATAATTACAAAGATGGCTGTTAGCATGTCTAGCATGCCCTCAGTCTATCCTCATAGGGAAGATTTCTGATACATGGGATCAACTTTGTCATCCTCCTCTGTACGTTTTCCAGTACATTTATATCCATTCTGTAATATGGTGACCAGAACTGTGCAGCATAATCTAAATGAGGCCTAACCAAGGATATATAGAGTTGAAGAATAACCTGAGGACTTCTATTATTTATACTTTTGATATGAAGCCAAGGATTCTGTTAGCTTTATTGCGAACACTTATGCACTGTTGTCTTGGTTTCAGATTACTGCTAACCAGAACTCCTAAATCCTTCTGCAATCACAAGTATTAAGATCTACATTATTCAGTTTATATGTGGCATGGTTATTGTCCTGCCCAACATTTAGAACTTTGCATTTGTCTACTTAAA
>WNWK01038391.1:0-17968 GCA_009830355.1 Cherax destructor | reverse complement strand
CTGTGGGGTCCCCATCCAGCCTACAACACTGTGTGAGAAGGACCTGCCTGCATGGGTCACCATCCAGCCTCCCGTTGTGAAAAGGGGCCCGCTTGCATGGGTCCAAAAGTGAAAGGGGGAAACCCGCGGGCCTGTTCCCCTTGGGGTTTTTAAACCCCGTCCCCAAAGAATTTTGCTAAACCCCAAATTTTCAATGCTACCAAAAAAAAGTTTGAAATTTACCCACTCATCGGGCCCCACTAAAACCCCCCCTTTCATCTTTTATCCCAATTTAAAATTTTCCAAGGTCTAGTTTAAAACCTACTGGGAGACTTTTCACTATCAACCCTTTTATTTCTAATACTTTCCTATATTTTTCTAAAAACTTATCTAACTTAACCATTTTTGGGGTCTTCTGAGAGATATCTCAAGACTTATTTATATCCTTTGAATACCCATTTTCCACTTGTTCCTGATCATGTTCCCCCATTCTACGTCTTACAAGTGAATGTAATTTTTGGTCTTCAACTTTCTTCGGGAAAATTTCTAATGAACCTACAACACTAGTGTGAGGGACCCCCCAAAAATTGGGCCATCCCGCCTACAAACTGTGTGAGAAAACCCCGCCCTAGCAGGGTCACCATCCCGTAAAACCCGGTGGGAAGAAACCCGCCTAGCATGGGTCACAACCAGCCAAACACTAGTGTGAGAAGGACCCGCCTGCATGGGTCCCAAACCCGCCTACAAACTGTGTGAGAAGGACCTGCCTAGCATGGGTCACCATCCAGCCTACAACACTAGTGTGAGAAGAACCTGCCTAGCATGGGTCACCATCCAGCCTACAACACTGGTGTGAGAAGAACCTGCCTAGCATGGGTCACCTAGCCTACAACACTAGTGTGAGAAGGACCTGCCTAGCATGGGTCACCATCCAGCCTACAACACTAGTGTCTTTGTTAGCTTCTTGTGTATTATGAGTCACAGTGTAGAGAGGCAGGTGACTGATAACTGCTAAGATAACCCGGCGGTGATCCTTAACAGTTATCACTATCAGATAACACCCACCACACCCCCTACTGCACCTCTTCCTGCTCCTCCCACCTACTGCACCTCTTCCTGCTCCTCCCACCTACTGCACCTCTTCCTGCTCCTCCCACCTACTGCACCTCTTCCTGCCCTCCCACCTACTGTACCTCTTCCGCCTTTCTCACTCACCTCTCCCACCTGCTGCACCTCTTCCCACCTACTGCACCTCCCACCTACTGCACCTCTTCCTGCACCTCCCACATACTGCATCTCCCACCTGCTGCACCTCTTCCTGCATTTCCTCCCACCTGCTGCACATCTTCCTGCACTTCCTCCCACCTGCTGCACCTCTTCCTGCACTTCCTCCCACCTGCTGCACCTCTTCCTGCACTTCCTCCCACCTGCTGCATCTCTTCCTGTTCCTCACCTCTCACCTTTCCTGTCTCACCTCTGCACCTCTTCCTGTTCCTCCCACCTCTGCACTCTTCCTGTTCCTCCCACCTACTGCACCTCTTCCTGTTCCTCCCACCTACTGCACCTCTTCCTGTTCCTCCCACCTACTGCACCTCTTCCTGTTCCTCCCACCTACTGCACCTCTTCCTGTTCCTCCCACCTACTGCACCTCTTCCTGTTCCTCCCACCTACTGCACCTCTTCCTGTTCCTCCCACCTACTGCACCTCTTCCTGTTCCTCCCACCTACTGCTCCTCTTCCTGTTCCTCCCACCTACTGCACTTCATGCTCCTCCCACCTACTGCACCTCTTCCTGTTCCTCCCACCTACTGCTCCTCTTCCTGTTCCTCCCACCTACTGCACTTCATGCTCCTCCCACCTACTGCACTTCATGCTCCTCCCACCTACTGCACCTCTTCCTGTACCACCTGCACCTCTTCCTGCTCATCCAACCTACTGCACCTCTTCATGCTCCATCCCACCTAATGCACCTCTTCCTGTTCCTCCCACCTACTGCACCTCTTCCTGTTCCTCCCACCTACTGCCCTTCTTCATGCTCCACCCACCTACTGCACCTATTCATGTTCCTCCCACCTAATGCACTTCTTCCTGTTCCTCCCACCTCACATGCCCACTTCTCATTCTTCTGTTCCTCCCACTTACTGCACTTCTTCCTGTTCCTCCCACCTACTGCACTTCTTCCTGTTCCTCCCACCTACTGCACTTCTTCCTGTTCCTCCCACCTACTGCACTTCTTCCTGTTCCTCCCACCTACTGCACTTCTTCCTGTTCCTCCCACCTACTGCATTTCTTCCTGTTCCTCCCACCTACTGCACCTCTTCCTGTTCCTCCCACCTAATGCACTTCATGCTTCTCCCACGTACTGCACCTCTTCCTGTTCCTCCCACCTACTGCACCTAATCATGCTCCTCCCACCTACTGCACCTCATCATGCTCCTCCCACCTACTGCACCTCATCATGCTCCTCCCACCTACTGCACCTCATCCTGTTCCTCCCACCTACTGCACTTCTTCCTGTTCCTCCCACCTACTGCACTTCTTCCTGTTCCTCCCACCTACTGCACTTCTTCCTGTTCCTCCCACCTACTGCACTTCTTCCTGTTCCTCCCACCTACTGCACTTCTTCCTGTTCCACTTACTGCACCTCTTCCTGTTCCTCCCACCTAATGCACTTAATCATGCTCCTCCCACCTACTGCACTTCATCATGCTCCTCCCACCTACTGCACTTCATCATGCTCCTCCCACCTACTGCACCTCTTCCTGTTCCTCCCACCTAATGCACCTAATCATGCTCCTCCCACCTACTGCACTTCATCATGCTTCTCCCACGTACTGCACCTCTTCCTGTTCCTCCCACCTACTGCACCTAATCATGCTCCTCCCACCTACTGCACTTCATCATGCTCCTCCCACCTACTGCACCTCTTCCTGTTCCTCCCACCTAATGCACTTCATGCTTCTCCCACCTGCTGCACCTCTTCCTGTTCCTCCTCCCACCTAATGCACCTCTTCCTGCTCCTCCCACCTACTGCACCTCTTCCAGTATTTCCACCTGCTGCACCTCTTTCTGTTCCTCCCACCTACTGCACCTCTTCCTGCTCCTCCCACCTACTGCACCTCTTCCTGCTCCTCCCACCTACTGCACCTCTTCCTGCTCCTCCCACCTACTGCACCTCTTCCTGCTCCTCCCACCTACTGCACCTCTTCCTGCTCCTCCCACCTACTGCACCTCATCCTGTTCCTCCCACCTACTGCACCTCTTCCTGCTCCTCCCACCTACTGCACCTCTTCATGCTCCTCCCACCTACTGCACCTCTTCCTGTTCCTCCACCTACTGCACTCATCCTGTTCCTCCCACCTATTGCACCTCTTCATGCTCCTCCCACCTACTGCACCTCTTCATGCTCCTCCCACCTACTGCACCTCTTCATGCTCCTCCCACCTACTACACCTCTTCATGCTCCTCCCACCTACTGCACCTCTTCCTGCTCCTCCCACCTACTGCACCTCTTCCTGCTCCTCCCACCTATTGCACCTCTTCCTGTTCCTTCCACCTGCACCTCATCCTGTTCCTCCCACCTACTGCACCTCTTCCTGCTCCTCCCACCTATTGCACCTCTTCATGCTCCTCCCACCTACTGCACCTCTTCCTGTTCCTCCCACCTACTGCACCTCTTCATGCTCCTCCCACCTACTGCACTTCTTCCTGCTCCTCCCACCTACTGCACCTCTTCCTGCTCCTCCCACCTACTGCACCTCTTCCTGCTCCTCCCACCTACTGCACCTCTTCCTGCTCCTCCCACCTACTGCACCACCACACCTGCTGCACCTCTTCCTGCACCTCTTCATGTTCCTCCCACCTACTGCACCTCTTCCTGCTCCTCCCACCTACTGCACCTCTTCCTGCTCCTCCCACCTACTGCACCTCTTCCTGCTCCTCCCACCTACTGCACCTCTTCCTGCTCCTCCCACCTACTGCATCTTGTTGTAGGTAAAAGACACTTATCCAATTATCAAACTTTTGCCACCAGTATCTTGCTCAGTGGTAATGCACAGAACTAAGACCAGCCCTCTCATTATGTGCATAAAGAGAAGCCTCGCCACAGCCCGTTGCCCAGCTCAACGGGAACCCCAAGTACATAGGTCTGACGGAAGGTCCTGTTGGAGCCACTATGCTACCCTGGAAGGATGGTAAGCAGATTGCCTGGGACTACACCTGTGCCGCCACATTGGTAGACACCTACTTGCCATACTCCGAAGCTGATGGGGGTGGAGCCGCCAGCCACAGGGAGACCCAGAAGACTCGCAAATATGAAGGCCTTCCCCCTTGCTATAACTTCATCCCAGTAGGGTCAGAGACCCTTGGAGCATGGGGCAAGTGTGCTCTAAAGTTCCTCAAAGAGCTGGGTGAAAACCTCATCACAGAAACCAAGGATCACAGAGCGGCCACCTTCCTCTTTCAGAAACTCAGTGTTGCGATCCAGAGGGGAAATGCCTGCAGGATTCTGGGCACGCGGCCTACCGCCGGGGAGCATTGAATGGATGTATGATAGTAGGGATAATTCAGTAATGGTCCCAGATTTTCGCTTAGCAGATTATAATGGACTTAGAGAACACTTATCAACTGTGGACTGGGGTGAAGAAGAGAGGTATCAATATGACAGTTTTCTTAACACTATACAGGCTGCCCAAAGAACATTTATCCCGTATAAAGAAATTAGATCAAGTAGAAATGACCCAAAATGGATGAATAATAGGCTCAAATATCTTTTAGGGCAGAAGAAAGGAATTTATAGGCGCATAAAAAGAGGTGAGGGTCATCTTATAAATCAGTATACTGACATTAAGAGGGACGTTAAAAGGGAATAAGAAAAGCTAAACGGGACTATGAAATTAAAGTTGCTAGGGATTCAAAACTAACCCAAAAGTTTTTTCCAGGTTTATAGAACAAAAGTTAGGGATAAGATAGGTCCCCTTAAAAATAACTTTGGGCATCTTACTGACAAGGAGAATGATATGTGCTCTATTTTTAATAATTATTTTCTCTCGGTTTTCACACAGGAAGACATTAATAATATCCCAGTAATTAATTTTTACAGAGGCCCAGAAGAAGATAAATTATTTAATATCACAGTCACTAGCGAAATGATTATGAAACAGCTGGACCGACTGAAACAAAATAAATCGCCGGGTCCTGATGAGCTTTTTGCAAGGGTTCTTAAGGAATGCAAAATGGAACTCTGTGAACCAATATCTAACATTTTAATTTATCTCTTCAAACAGGTGTAGTGTCTGATATGTGGAAGATGGCTAATGTAATTCCTATTTTTAAAGCAGGGGACAAGTCACTACCGTCAAACTACCGCCCAATAAGCCTGACCTCAATTGTAGGCAAATTACTAGAGTCAATTATAGCTGATATTATTAGAAGCCATCTAGATAACCATAATTTGATTAATGATACCCAGCATGGATTCACGAGGGCCGTTCCTGCCTATCTAATTTATTAACCTTCTTCAGTAAAGCTTTTGAGGCTGTTGATCACGATAAAGAATTCGATATTGTTTATTTAGACTTTAGTAAGGCTTTTGATAGAGTACCGCACCAGAGACTGTTAAAGAAAGTGGCAGCTCATGGCATTGGGGAAAAGTGCTGTCATGGATCGAGTCATGGCTCACCAATAGGAAGCAGAGAGTGTGCATAAATGGGGTTAAATCCGAATGGGGACTTGTAACAAGTGGTGTTCCACAGGGATCAGTCTTAGGCCCATTGTTATTTATAATATATATCAATGACCTTGATGAGGGAATTACTAGTGATATGAGCAAATTCGCCGACGACACGAAGATAGGTAGGATAATTGATTCAAACATAGATGTCATAGAACTTCAGGAAGATTTAGACAAACTTAATTCGTGGTCAGAAAAGTGGCAGATGCAGTTCAATGTAGATAAATGCAAGGTTCTGAAGCTCGGGAGTGTCCATAACCCAAGCACTTATAAGTTAAATAACGTAGAACTTAGCCATACAGATTGCGAGAAGGACTTGGGGGTGATGGTAAGCAGCAACCTTAAACCAAGACAGCAATGCCTAAGCGTACGTAATAAGGCAAATAGATTACTGGGATTTATATCAAGAAGTGTTAGCAACAGAAGTCCAGAGGTTATATTACAGCTTTATACATCATTAGTAAGGCCTCACCTAGATTACGCAGCTCAGTTCTGGTCTCCATATTACAGAATGGACATAAATTCGTTAGAAAACATTCAGCGTAGAATGACTAAATTAATATATAGCATTAGAAATCTTCCTTACGAAGAAAGATTGAAGACCCTAAAATTACATTCACTTGTAAGACGTAAAATGAGGGGAGACATGATCGAGGTATATAAGTGGAAGATGGGTATTAATAAGGGGGATATAAATAAGGTCTTGAGGATATCTCTCCAAGAGAGAACCCGCAATAATGGATTCATAAGAACATAAGAAAGGAGGAACACTGCAGCAGGCCTGTTGGCCCATACTAGGCAGGTCCTTCACAATCCATCCCACTAACAGAATATTTGCTCAACCCTATTTTCAAAGCTACCCAAGAAATAAGCTTTGACAATTCTACCCACTCATGCGCGAGTCCCACTCAAATCCAACCCCTCTCACTCATGAATTTATCCAACCTAAATTTGAAACTACCCAAGGTCCTAGCTTCAATAACCCTACTAGGCAGACTGTTCCACTCATCAACTACCCTATTTCCAAACCAATACTTTCCTATATCCTTTCTAAATCTAAACTTATCTAACTTGAATCCATTATTGCGGGTTCTCTTGGAGAGATATCCTCAAGACCTTATTTATATCCCCTTTGTTAATACCCATTTTCCACTTGTATACCTCGATCATGTCTCCCTCATTCTACGTCTTACAAGTGAATGTAATTTTAGGTCTTCAATCTTTCTTCGTAAGGAAGATTTCTAATGCTATGTATTAATTTAGTCATTCTACGCTGAATGTTTTCTAACGAATTTATGTCCATTCTGTAATATGGAGACCAGAACTGAGCTGCGTAATCTAGGTGAGGCCTTACTAATGATGTATAAAGCTGTAATATAACCTCTGGACTTCTGTTGCTAACACTTCTTGATATAAATCCCAGTAATCTATTTGCCTTATTACGTACGCTTAGGCATTGCTGTCTTGGTTTAAGGTTGCTGCTTACCATCACCCCCAAGTCCTTCTCGCAATCTGTATGGCTAAGTTCTACGTTATTTAACTTATAAGTGCTTGGGTTATGGACACTCCCGAGCTTCAGAACCTTGCATTTATCTACATTGAACTGCATCTGCCACTTTTCTGACCACGAATTAAGTTTGTCTAAATCTTCCTGAAGTTCTATGACATCTATGTTTGAATCAATTATCCTACCTATCTTCGTGTCGTCGGCGAATTTGCTCATATCACTAGTAATTCCCATCAAGGTCATTGATATATATTATAAATAACAATGGGCCTAAGACTGATCCCTGTGGAACACCACTTGTTACAAGTCCCCATTCGGATTTAACCCCATTTATGCACACTCTCTGCTTCCTATTGGTGAGCCATGACTCGATCCATGACAGCACTTTTCCCCAATGCCATGAGCTGCCACTTTCTTAACAGTCTCTGGTGCGGTACTCTATCAAAAGCCTTACTAAAGTCTAAATAAACAATATCGAATTCTTTATCGTGATCAACAGCCTCAAAAGCTTTACTGAAGAAGGTTAATAAATTAGATAGGCAGGAACGGCCCTCGTGAATCCATGCTGGGTATCATTAATCAAATTATGGTTATCTAGATGGCTTCTAATAATATCAGCTATAATTGACTCTAGTAATTTGCCTACAATTGAGGTCAGGCTTATTGGGCGTAGTTTGACGGTAGTGACTTGTCCCCTGCTTTAAAAATAGGAATTACATTAGCCATCTTCCACATATCAGACACTACACCTGTTTGAAGAGATAAATTAAAAATGTTAGATATTGGTTCACAGAGTTCCATTTGCATTCCTTAAGAACCCTTGCAAAAGCTCATCAGGACCCGGCGATTTATTTTGTTTCAGTCGGTCCAGCTGTTTCATAATCATTTCGCTAGTGACTGTGATATTACATAATTTATCTTCTTCTGGGCCTCTGTAAAATTAATTACTGGGATATTATTAATGTCTTCCTGTGTGAAAACCGAGAGAAAATAATTATTAAAAATAGAGCACATATCATTCTCCTTGTCAGTAAGATGCCCAAAGTTATTTTTAAGGGACCTATCTTATCCCTAACTTTTGTTCTATAAACCTGGAAAAACTTTTGGGTTAGTTTTTGAATCCCTAGCAACTTTAATTTCATAGTCCCGTTTAGATTTTCTTATTCCCTTTTAACGTCCCTCTTAATGTCAGTATACTGATTTATAAGATGACCCTCACCTCTTTTTATGCGCCTATAAATTCCTTTCTTCTGCCCTAAAAGATATTTGAGCCTATTATTCATCCATTTTGGGTCATTTCTACTTGATCTAATTTCTTTATACGGGATAAATGTTCTTTGGGCAGCCTGTATAGTGTTAAGAAAACTGTCATATTGATACCTCTCTTCTTCACCCCAGTCCACAGTTGATAAGTGTTCTCTAAGTCCATTATAATCTGCTAAGCGAAAATCTGGGACCATTACTGAATTATCCCTACTATCATACATCCATTTAATGCTAAAGGTAATTGACTTGTGGTCGCTTGAGCCGAGTTCCTCTGTAATTTCTAAATTATTAACAAGGGTTTCCTTGCTTGCCAGAACCAAGTCAAGTAGGTTATTTCCCTTGTAGGTTCTGTTACAAACTGCTTCAAAAGCAATCCTGAACTACTTCTAAAAAGTCGTTAGATTCTAAATTCCCTGTCATGAAATTCCAATCAATCTGACTAAAGTTAAAGTCCCCTAGAATTACTACGTTATCGTGTCTTGTGGCCTTAACAATTTCCTCCCAAAGTAGTCTCCCTTGTTCCCTATCTAAGTTTGGAGGACGGTAAATCACGCCTAAAATCAATTTTTCACACCCTCTGAAAATTCTATCCAGACAGACTCTGTATGTGTTAATTCAGACTTTATACCCGTTTTTATGCAACAATTTAAATGATCACGGACATAGAGTGCCACCCCACCCCTTTCCCGATACTTCTGTCTACTTGGAACAATTTAAAACCCTGAATGTGACATTCGGCAGGCATGTCCCGTTTTTTCATATTAAACCATGTCTCAGTTATTGCAAAAACATCAATATTACCCGTACTTGCAACTAATCTCAACTCGTCCATCTTATTCCTAGCACTACGACTATTGGTGTAATATATATTTAGAGACCCTCCTTTCTCTTTACCCTTCCTGCTCATCTCTGTTTTTCCACTATACCTATTACTGTCCTTGTCATCTAGTGTCACTAGCTTTCCACTATCCACCTTATTCTGCCTATTACTAGTTCTCCTACAACTTATAATATTACTACACTGGGACTTCTCTGTTTTCCCCAAAACCCATACCACTAACTATTTCTAGTTTAAAGCCTAACAGCTCCCTCCACTGCAGTTGCCAGTGCCCCACCCCAGACCTGGATAAGTGAACCCCATCCCTGGCATACATGTCATTTCTGCCATAGAAGAGGTCCCAGTTGTCAATGAATGTTACTGAATTTTCCTTACAGTATTTGTCCAGCCAGCAATTGACACCAATTGCCCTGGACAGCCATTCATTTCAACTCCTCTCCTTGGCAAAATACCACATATGGATAAGTTTAGATTTAGAAAGGATATAGGAAAATATTGGTTTGGAAATAGGGTAGTTGATGAGTGGAACAGTCTGCCTAGTAGGGTCATTGAAGCTATGACCTTGGGTAGTTTCAAATTTAGGTTGGATAAATTCATGAGTGAGAGGGGTTGGATTTGAGTGGGACTCGCACTTGAGTTAATAGAATCTTCAAAGCTTATTTCTTGGGTAGAATTGAAAATTAGGTTTGGCAATTATTCTGTTAGTGGGATGGATTGTGAAGGACCTGCCTAGTATGGGCCAAGAGGCCTGCTGCAGTGTTCCTCCTTTCTTATGTTCTTATGTATTCGAACATAAGAACATAAGAACATAGAGAGTGTGCATAAATGGGGTTAAATCCGAATGGGGACTTGTAACAAGTGGTGTTCCACAGGGATCAGTCTTAGGCCCATTGTTATTTATAATATATATCAATGACCTTGATGAGGGAATTACTAGTGATATGAGCAAATTCGCCGACGACTTACGAAGATAGGTAGAATAATTGATTCAAACATAGATGTCATAGAACTTCAGGAAGATTTAGACAAACTTAATTCGTGGTCAGAAAAGTGGCAGATGCAGTTCAATGTAGACAAATGCAAGGTTCTGAAGCTCGGGAGTGTCCATAACCAAGCACTTATAAGTTAAATAACGTAGAACTTAGCCATACAGATTGCGAGAAGGACTTGGGGTGATGGTAAGCAGCAACCTTAAACCAAGACAGCAATGCCTAAGCGTACGTAATGGCAAATAGACTAGGTTTATATCAAGAAGTGTTAGCAACAGAAGTCAAGAGGTTATATTACAGCTTTATACATCATTAGTAAGGCCTCACCTAGATTACGCAGCTCAGTTCTGGTCTCCATATTACAGAATGGACATAAATTCGTTAGAAAACATTCAGCGTAGAATGACTAAATTAATACATAGCATTAGAAATCTTCCTTACGAAGAAAGATTGAAGACCCTAAATTACATTCACTTGTAAGACGTAGAATGAGGGAGACATGATCGAGGTATACAAGTGGAAAATGGGTATAAACAAAGGGGATATAAATAAGGTCTTGAGGATATCTCCAGAGAGAACCCGCAATAATGGATTCAAGTTAGATAAGTTTAGATTTAAAAGGATATAGGAAAGTATTGGTTTGGAAATAGGGTAGTTGATGAGTGGAACAGTCTGCCTAGTAGGGTTATTGAAGCTAGGACCTTGAGTAGTTTCAAATTTAGGTTGGATAAATACATGAGTGAGAGGGGTTGGATTTGAGTGGGACTCGCGCATGAGTGGGTAGAATTGTCAAAGCTTATTTCTTGGGTAGCATTGAAAATTGGGTTGAGCAAATATTCTGTTAGTGGGACGGATTGTGAAGGACCTGCCTAGTATGGGCCAACGGGCCTGCTGCAGTGTTCCTCCTTTCTTATGTTCTTATGTTCTTATCTAGCTCTGAGATGTTATTTATGGTGTTCAACTCACTATCATATTTTTGTCAATAAGAACATAAGAACATAAGAAAGGAGGAACACTGCAGCAGGCCTGTTGGCCCATTCTAGGCAGGTCCTTCACATTCCATCCCACCAACAGAATATTTGTTCAACCTAATTTTCAATGCTACCCAAAAATAAGCTTTGATAATTTTATTTACTCATGTGCAATTCCCACTCAAATCCAACCCCTTTCACTCATGAATTTATCCAACCTAAATTTAAAACTACCCAAGGTCCTTGCTTCAATAACCCTACTAGGCAGACTGTTCCATTCATCAACTACCCTATTTCCAAACCAATACTTTCCTATATCCTTTCTAAATCTAAACTTATCTAACTTGAATCCATTATTGCGGGTTCTCTCTTGGAGAGATACCCTCAAGACCTTATTTATATCCCCTTTGTTAATACCATTTTCCACTTGTATACCTCGATCATGTCTCCCTCATTCTACGTCTTACAAGTGAATGTAATTTAAGGGTCTTCAATCTTTCTTCGTAAGGAAGATTTCTAATGCTATGTATTAATTTAGTCATTCTACGCTGAATGTTTTCTAACGAATTTATGTCCATTCTGTAATATGGAGACCAGAACTGAGCTGCGTAATCTAGGTGAGGCCTTACTAATGATGTATAAAGCTGTAATATAACCTCTGGACTTCTGTTGCTAACACTTCTTGATATAAATCCCAGTAATCTATTTGCCTTATTACGTACGCTTAGGCATTGCTGTCTTGTGTGCTCTCTGTCAATCTGAAGAAGATGTCCTCTCTTGAGCTACTCTACCAGCAGCTGAAGGAAGAACTGAGGGTAGCTAAGCTTGAGATACAGCGACTGACTGAGGAAAACAAGAGGATTCGTAGTAATCCTCCTGTTGAGAATCCTCAAGCCAGGAAAGGAACCTGGACAGTGGCTAAAACGCATGGGACAAAGTTAAGGCTCAAGAGGACGGGTGGAGAGGTAGAAACAACGAAGACCCAGGAGAATGTTGTGGAAACATCGAACCCATTCTCCGTGCTACCCGATGAATGTGAGTCGACTTCTGGGAGCGTCACGACGAAAGACACAAAGGAAGGTAAAAACATTGTTGTTGTTGGGGACAGTCAGGTTAGGTACATGGATAGGGCTTTCTGTTTGATTGATAGGAGTAGGAGACAGAGGGTTTGCTTTCCTGGGGCTGGGATGGAGGATATTGTTAGCCGTCTGGACGACATCATGAGAGGTAATGGGAGCAATCCTATTATCTGTCTCAGTGCTGGAGGCAACGATGTTGGCAGACGTAGGAGTGAGGACCTGACTAGCAGGTTTAGGTCAGCAATAGACATAATTAGGAAGAAGGGTGGGAACCCTGTCATATGTGGTATTTTGCCAAGGAGAGGAGTTGGAAATGAATGGCTGTCCAGGGCAATTGGTGTCAATTGCTGGCTGGACAAATACTGTAAGGAAAATTCAGTAACATTCATTGACAACTGGGACCTCTTCTATGGCAGAAATGACATGTATGCCAGGGATGGGGTTCACTTATCCAGGTCTGGGGTGGGGGCACTGGCAACTGCAGTGGAGGGAGCTGTTAGGGCTTTAAACTAGAAATAGTTAGTGGTATGGGTTTTGGGGGAAAACAGAGAAGTCCCAGTGTAGTAATATTATAAGTTGTAGGAGAACTAGTAATAGGCAGAATAAGGTGGATAGTGGAAAGCTAGTGACACTAGATGACAAGGACAGTAATAGGTATAGTGGAAAAACAGAGATGAGCAGGAAGGGTAAAGAGAAAGGAGGGTCTCTAAATATATATTACACCAATAGTCGTAGTGCTAGGAATAAGATGGACGAGTTGAGATTAGTTGCAAGTACGGGTAATATTGATGTTTTGCAATAACTGAGACATGGTTTAATATGAAAAATCGGGACTTGCCTGCCGAATGTCACATTCAGGGTTTTAAATTGTTCCAAGTAGACAGAAGTATCAGGAAAGGGGGTGGGTGGCACTCTATGTCCGTGATCATTTAAATTGTTGCATAAAACGGGTATAAAGTCTGAATTAACACATACAGAGTCTGTCTGGATAGAATTTTCAGAGGGTGTGAAAAATTGATTTTAGGCGTGATTTACCGTCCTCCAAACTTAGATAGGGAACAAGGGAGACCACGATAACGTAGTAATTCTAGGGGACTTTAACTTTAGTCAGATTGATTGGAATTTCATGACAGGGAATTTAGAATCTAACGACTTTTTAGAAGTAGTTCAGGATTGCTTTTTGAAGCAGTTTGTAACAGAACCTACAAGGGAAATAACCTACTTGACTTGGTTCTGGCAAGCAATGGAAACCCTTGTTAATAATTTAGAAATTACAGAGGAACTCGGCTCAAGCGACCACAAGTCAATTACCTTTAGCATTGAATGGATGTATGATAGTAGGGATAATTCAGTAATGGTCCCAGATTTTCGCTTAGCAGATTATAATGGACTTAGAGAACACTTATCAACTGTGGACTGGGGTGAAGAAGAGAGGTATCAATATGACAGTTTTCTTAACACTATACAGGCTGCCCAAAGAACATTTATCCCGTATAAAGAAATTAGATCAAGTAGAAATGACCCAAAATGGATGAATAATAGGCTCAAATATCTTTTAGGGCAGAAGAAAGGAATTTATAGGCGCATAAAAGAGGTGAGGGTCATCTTATAAATCAGTATACTGACATTAAGAGGGACGTTAAAAGGGAATAAGAAAAGCTAAACGGGACTATGAAATTAAAGTTGCTAGGGATTCAAAAACTAACCCAAAAGTTTTTTCCAGGTTTATAGAACAAAAGTTAGGGATAAGATAGGTCCCCTTAAAAATAACTTTGGGCATCTTACTGACAAGGAGAATGATATGTGCTCTATTTTTAATAATTATTTTCTCTCGGTTTTCACACAGGAAGACATTAATAATATCCCAGTAATTAATTTTTACAGAGGCCCAGAAGAAGATAAATTATGTAATATCACAGTCACTAGCGAAATGATTATGAAACAGCTGGACCGACTGAAACAAAATAAATCGCCGGGTCCTGATGAGCTTTTTGCAAGGGTTCTTAAGGAATGCAAAATGGAACTCTGTGAACCAATATCTAACATTTTTAATTTATCTCTTCAAACAGGTGTAGTGTCTGATATGTGGAAGATGGCTAATGTAATTCCTATTTTTAAAGCAGGGGACAAGTCACTACCGTCAAACTACCGCCCAATAAGCCTGACCTCAATTGTAGGCAAATTACTAGAGTCAATTATAGCTGATATTATTAGAAGCCATCTAGATAACCATAATTTGATTAATGATACCCAGCATGGATTCACGAGGGGCCGTTCCTGCCTATCTAATTTATTAACCTTCTTCAGTAAAGCTTTTGAGGCTGTTGATCACGATAAAGAATTCGATATTGTTTATTTAGACTTTAGTAAGGCTTTTGATAGAGTACCGCACCAGAGACTGTTAAAGAAAGTGGCAGCTCATGGCATTGGGGGAAAAGTGCTGTCATGGATCGAGTCATGGCTCACCAATAGGAAGCAGAGAGTGTGCATAAATGGGGTTAAATCCGAATGGGGACTTGTAACAAGTGGTGTTCCACAGGGATCAGTCTTAGGCCCATTGTTATTTATAATATATATCAATGACCTTGATGAGGGAATTACTAGTGATATGAGCAAATTCGCCGACGACACGAAGATAGGTAGGATAATTGATTCAAACATAGATGTCATAGAACTTCAGGAAGATTTAGACAAACTTAATTCGTGGTCAGAAAAGTGGCAGATGCAGTTCAATGTAGATAAATGCAAGGTTCTGAAGCTCGGGAGTGTCCATAACCCTAGCACTTATAAGTTAAATAACGTAGAACTTAGCCATACAGATTGCGAGAAGGACTTGGGGGTGATGGTAAGCAGCAACCTTAAACCAAGACAGCAATGCCTAAGCGTACGTAATAAGGCAAATAGATTACTGGGATTTATATCAAGAAGTGTTAGCAACAGAAGTCCAGAGGTTATATTACAGCTTTATACATCATTAGTAAGGCCTCACCTAGATTACGCAGCTCAGTTCTGGTCTCCATATTACAGAATGGACATAAATTCGTTAGAAAACATTCAGCGTAGAATGACTAAATTAATACATAGCATTAGAAATCTTCCTTACGAAGAAAGATTGAAGACCCTAAAATTACATTCACTTGTAAGACGTAGAATGAGGGAGACATGATCGAGGTATATAAGTGGAAGATGGGTATTAATAAGGGGGATATAAATAAGGTCTTGAGGATATCTCTCCAAGAGAGAACCCGCAATAATGGATTCAAATTGATAAGTTTAGATTTAGAAAGGATATAGGAAAATATTGGTTTGGAAATAGGGTAGTTGATGAGTGGAACAGTCTGCCTAGTAGGGTCATTGAAGCTAGGACCTTGGGTAGTTTCAAATTTAGGTTGGATAAATTCATGAGTGAGAGGGTTGGATTTGAGTGGGACTCGCACTTGAGGTAATAGAATCTGCAAAGCTTATTTCTTGGGTAGAATTGAAAATTAGGTTGGGCAATTATTGTTAGTGGGATGGATTGTGAAGGACCTGCCTAGTATGGGCCAACAGGCCTGCTGCAGTGTTCCTCCTTTCTTATGTTCTTATGTTCTTATGTAAGGTTGCTGCTTACCATCACCCCCAAGTCCTTCTCGCAATCTGTATGGCTAAGTTCTACGTTATTTAACTTATAAGTGCTTGGGTTATGGACACTCCCGAGCTTTAGAACTTTGCATTTATCTACATTGAACTGCATCTGCCATTTTTCTGACCAGGAATTGAGTTTGTCTAAATCCTCCTGTAGTTCACTGACATCTACGTCTGAATCGATTATCCTACCTATCTTCGTGTCATCAGCGAATTTGCTCATATCACTAGAAATTCCCTCGTCAAGGTCATTGATATATATTATAAATAACAATGGGCCTAAGACTGATCCCTGTGGAACACCACTTGTTACAAGTCCCCATTCGGATTTAACCCCATTTATGCACACTCTCTGCTTCCTATTGGTGAGCCATGACTCGATCCATGACAGCACTTTTCCCCCAATGCCATGAGCTGCCACTTTCTTTAACAGTCTCTGGTGCGGTACTCTATCAAAAGCCTTACTAAAGTCTAAATAAACAATATCGAATTCTTTATCGTGATCAACAGCCTCAAAAGCTTTACTGAAGAAGGTTAATAAATTAGATAGGCAGGAACGGCCCCTCGTGAATCCATGCTGGGTATCATTAATCAAATTATGGTTATCTAGATGGCTTCTAATAATATCAGCTATAATTGACTCTAGTAATTTGCCTACAATTGAGGTCAAACTGGTAAAAGTCTTGAACTAAGATTAAAACAACATAAATATAGCATTAGAACTGGACAAGATTCTAATGCTCTATTTATTCATGTGAGAGATTTTAACCATCCAATTGATTTTCGTTACCATCAAATTACCGCCCAATAAGTCTAACATCAATTGTAGGCAAATTACTAACTAACCCAAAAAGTTTTTTCCAGGTTTATAGAACAAAAGTTAGGGATAAGATAGGTCCCCTTAAAAATAACTTTGGGCATCTTACTGACAAGGAGAATGATATGTGCTCTATTTTTAATAATTATTTTCTCTCGGTTTTCACACAGGAAGACATTAATAATATCCCAGTAATTAATTTTTACAGAGGCCCAGAAGAAGATAAATTATGTAATATAAGAACATAAGAACATAAGAATGGAGGAACACTGCAGAAGGCCTACTGGCCCATACAAGGCAGGTCCTTATCAAAACCACCACTACCTAAGAATTTACTCCTGTATTCACGACACTAATCAAACCCAGCCCCTCCCACTCATATATTTGTCCAATCTCTTTTTAAAGCCACCCAAGGTCCTAGCCTCTATCACCCTACTCGGAAGATTGTTCCACGCATCTACAACTCTGTTCGAAAACCAGTACTTGCCTATGTCCTTTCTAAATCTAAATTTATCCAATTTAAATCCGTTATTTCTCGTTCTTACTTGGTTCGATATCCTCAGTATTTTATTAATATCTCCTTTGTTTATGCCCATCATCCACTTGTACACCTCGATGATATCTCCCTCATTCTACGCTCTCCAGAGAGTGGAGATTCAACGCTCTAAGTATCTTCATACGGGAGATTTCTTATACTGTAAATCATTTTAGTCATTCTTCTTTGTATGTTCTCCAATGAATCTATATCCATCCTGTAGTAAGGAGACCAAAACTGAGCTTTCATAATCCAAATGAGGTCTCACTAGTGATGTATAGAGCTGTAAAATAACTTTTGGACTTCTGTTGCTTATACTTCTTGAAATAAATCCTAGTAATCTGTTAGCCTTATTGCGCACACTTAGGCACTGTTGTCTTGGCTTTAGATTTCTGCTTACCATGACTCCCAAGTCTTTTCACATTCTGTATGATCAAGCTCAACTTCACCTAGTTTATAAATTCGAGGGATATTTTCATTACCAACGACAAGCACCTTACACTTGTCCACTTGAACTTCATCTGCCACTTTTCAGACCAAGACATTAATTTATCCAAATCCTTCTGGAGTTCACTGTTATCCTCCTCAGAATGAATTATACCACAGTCACTAGCGAAATGATTATGAAACAGC
>WNWK01038390.1:0-17968 GCA_009830355.1 Cherax destructor | reverse complement strand
ATAATGGGGGCCCACACACAAAAATAAATAAACCTTTTAAGTGTCTGACCCAGCATTTAGACACCCCCTGAGAAACCCCCAGGGGTTAAATACTAAATATTCTCACCAGTACTCCCCCTCCAGCAGCCTCTACTTCCCTCCCCAGCAGCCTCTGCCCCCCCTCCAGCAGCCTCTACCTCCCTCCCCCCCCTCCAGCATCCTCACATTCTCTCCCCCCCCCAGAAACCTCACTCCCCCCCCAGCAGCCCCCTCCACTCCCCCCCCTCCAGCAGCCTCTACACTCCCCCCTTTCCCCCTCCAGCATCCTCTCCATTTTTCTCCTCCCCTTCAGCCCCCCTGCACCCCCCCCTTCCAGCAGCCTCTCCCCCCCCCCTCCAGAAAACCTCCCTCCCCCTCCCCCTCCAGCATCCTCTCATTCTCTCCCCCCCCCTTAAACCCAAGCCTCTGCCCCCTCCCCCTCCAGCAGCCTCTACACTCCCCTTCCCCCAGCCTCTGCCCCCCTTTTCCCCCTCCAGCCTCTCCTCCCTCCTCCCCCCAGCGGGCCGCCACCCTCCCCCCCCTCCAGCAGCCTCTGCCTCCCCCCCCCTCCAGCCCCTCTGCATCCCTCCCCTCCAGCACCCTCTGCCTCCCCCCCCAACAGCCTCTCACCCCCCCCCTCCAGAAACCCCCAAACCCTCCCCCCCCTCCAGCAGCCTCTACCCCCCCCTCCTCCCCCCCCCCAGCAGCCTCCCCACCCCCCCCCCGGGCCTTTTTTTAACCTCCCCCTCCCCCAGAACCCCCTTCCACCTCCCCTCCAGCGGCCTCTCCCACTTCCTCTCCCCTCAGCCTCTCCACTCCCTCCCCCAAAAACCTCACACCCCCTCCCCGGAAACCTTTTCCCCCTCCCCCCCCAGAAACCTCTACCCTCCCCCCCCCCTTTCCAGCCTCCACTCCCTCCCCCCCTCCCAGCAGCCTCCACTCCTCCAGAAAGCTTTTAGTCAGGCTGCTCTGGGCTGGTTTTGGAAGGTGACAAGGGTTTGGGAAGGGAATTTTTTTAAATTCTTGGAGGGGGAAAAATTGGGGGAAGAAAAGAATAGGGGGGAGGTGAGAAAAAAGGGGAACCCAGGGGGAAAAGGAGGAAAGGGGGAAGATAGGTAAGAAAAAGGGGGGAAAAAAATTTAAAAGGGGGAAGGTGGATGGATGGAGGGATCTTAAAACCCTTCTCTCTCTCTTCAAAAATTTTTCTTTCAATGTTTTTTCCCTAATTCATAAGAACAAAAGAACATAAGAAAGGAGGGAACACTGCAGCAGGGTTGGGATCCCGGGGCAGGTCCTTCAAAACCGTCCAAAACGGGAATTTTTGCTAAACCAATTTTCAATGCTCCCAAAAAAGCGGGGGAAAACCCTACCCCCCCTTGGAGTCCCAAAAAACCCCTCCCCACTCATAAATTTTTCCCAACCCTAAATTGAAACTCCCCAAGGTTAAAATAACCCATTGGGGGCAGATTTCCCAAATTCAATACCCTTTTAAAAATTTTTATATCCTTTCAAATCTAAACATTTTAACTTGAATCCATTTTGGGTTCCCTTTTGGAAGATATCCTCAAGACCTTTTTTATTTTCCCCTTTTTTTTATACCCTTTTTCCCCTTTATCCTAAAATCTTTTTCCCCCTATTTTTGTCCTTTATGAATAATTAAATTTTTAAAGGTTTCAATTTTTCTTCCGGGAAAAGATTTCTAATGCAAATTGGTAATTTAGTCATTCTACCCCTGAATTTTTTTCCCTTTTATGTTTTTGTTAAATGGAAAGGGAACTGAGCTGGGCAATCTGGGGGCCCCTTTATTGAGGGTTAAAAAGGAAATTATAACCCCCTTGATTTCTGTTGCCCTTTGGATATAAACCCGGAATCTTTTGGGCTTTTTTAAAATCGCTTAGGCATTGCTTTTCCTTGGGGGTTTAAAAAGGTTTTTTCCCCACCCCTTTAAAGTTTTTCTGAAATCTGTATGGCTAAGTTTTTCGTTTTTTTAACTTAAAAATTTTTGGGTTTTGGGGAAATCCGAGTTTAAAACCTTCATTTGTCTTTGAACTGACCCCCCTTCCTTTTTGCCCTTATTAAATTTTTGTTAATTTTCCCTGAAGTTTTGACTTTCCTTTTTTGAATCAAATTACCTATCTTCTGTGGGCTTTTTTGGCCCCCAAAATTTTCATTTGGAATTTCATAAAAGGGTTCTTTGGTTATATATTATAAAACAATGGGCCTAAGACTGATCCCTTTAAAAACCCCCTTTTACAATTTATTGTTTTAAAACCCCTTTTTTTCTTTTTTTTTCCCTATTGGTGAGTTAAGACCGACCATAAAGCACTTTCCCCGGGCCATGGGGGTTTATTTCTTGGTCTCTGGGTCCTTAAAAAGCCTTATAAAGTCTAAATAAACAATTAAATTTTTTTATCGTGATCAACACCCTTTAAAAAGCTTTCTGAAGGGTTAAAAAATTAAAAGGGCCCCAAAACCCCCTTTCGTGAATCCATGCGGGGTTCATTAATAAAATTATGGTTACCCTAGAGGGGCTTTTAATATCAGCTATAATTGACTCAAGTTTTTTCAATTGAGGTCGGGGCTTTTGGGGGTTTTGGAAGTGACTTTTGTCCCCTGTTTTAAAAAATGGGAATTACTTCCCATCTTCCACATATCGGACACTAAAACCCCTTTTTTGGGAAGAGAAAATTTTAAAAATGTTAGATATTGGTTAAAGAGTTCCGGCACCCCTTAAGAACCCTTGCAAACCCCATGGCCCCAAGATTTTTTTGCTTCAGTGGGTCCAGCTTTTCATAATCATTTTGCTGGCTTTGATATTACAAAATTTTATTTTTTCTGGGCCTCTGCCCCAATTACGGGATATTATTAATGTTTTCCCCGTGGGGAAACAAAGAAAAAAATTTTTAAAAAATAAAGCACATTCTTCTTGTCAGTAAGATGCCCAAAGTTTTTTTTGGGGGGACCTATTTTCCCCTAACTTTTTTTTTCTATAAACCGGGAAAAATTTTTTGGGTTATTTTTTGAACCCCTTAAATTTTTAATTTTCATGCCCTTTTAGCTTTTCTTACCCCCTTTTTGCCCCTTTTAATGTCAGTGTACTGATTTAAAAAGATGACCCTCACCCTTTACCCTTTAAATTCCTTTCTTCTTTCCCTTAAAAGATTTTTTGAGCCTATTATTCACCCTTTTTGGGTCATTTTTTTGGATCAATTTCTTTTGGGATAAATGTTCGGGGGCAGCCTGTTTTGTTTTAAAATGTCTTTGATACCCTCTTCTTCACCCCAGGGCCACAGTTGATAAGTTTCCCCTAAGTCCATTATAATCTGCTAAGCGAAAATCTGGGACCATTTGAATTTTCCCCACTATCATACATCCATTCAAAGCAAAGGTAATTGACTTGTTTTTTCCCCTTGAGCCAGTTTCTGTAATTTTTAAATTTTTAACAAGGGGTTTCCCCTTTTAGAACCCAAAATCCAATAGGTTATTTCCCTTTTTAGGGCCTTTTTTAAAATTTTTCCCAAAAAAAAATTGAACTCTTTAAAAAAGGGCGTTAGATTCTAAATTCCCTTTTTTTAAATTCCAATCAATCTGACTAAAAAAAATCCCCAGTTACAAAATTATGGTTTTGTGGCCTTTTTTTTTTCCCCCCCCAAAGTAGTCCCCCTTTTCCCCCATCTAATTTTGGGGGGAAATTTAAATCACCCAAAATAAATTTTTTTTCCCCCCCGAAAATTCTTTAACAACCCCCCTTATGTTTGGGAAAAAGGTTTTAAACCCCGTTTTTCAAAATTTAAATGATCACGGACATAGGTGCCCCCCCCCCCTTTCCCCCATACTTTTCTTTTTTGGGAAAATTTTAAAAAACCCGGAATTTTGGGGGCCCTTCCCGGGGGAAGTCCCTTTTTCATAAAACCAAAACCCGGTTTTCCATCAAAAATTTCTTTAAACTAATCTAACCCCCCACCCCATTCCTCCCTTTTCCCCAAAATTTGTAAAATTTTTTGGAGACCCTCCTTTTTTTTTTCCCCTTCCCCGCCATTCTTTTTTTCCCCCCATCCTTTTAAAAGTTTGCCCCAATTCAAAATTTTCCATATCTCCCTTTTTTTTCCAAAAGTTCCCTAAACCAAAAATTTTTTTTTCACGGGAAAATTTTGTTTTAAAACCCCCTCCCCACTAACTTTTTCCCCGGGTTTTTAAAAAATTTAAAAGCTCCCTCCACGCAGGGGTGCCCCACCCCAGACCGGGATAAAATAACCCCCCCTTTGGTAAATTTTCTTTTCTCCCAAGAAAATTATTTCCCCCAAAATGTTACTAAAAATTTTTTTTTCAGATTTTCCCGCCAGTTAAAACCCCCCTTGGGCCCGGGGCCCCAAAAATTAAACCCCAACCCCCCCTTTTGGAAAAAAATATGACAGGGTTCCCCCCTTTTTTTCCCAATTATGTTTTGGGGACCAAAAACCTTTTTTTGGGTTTTCCTTTTCCCCCTTTTTCCAACCCCTTTTGGGTTTACCCCCTTGGGGACAAAATGGATTTTTCCCCATTCCCCCCGGATTTTTTTCCCGACGGCAATATCCTCCATCCCACCCCCCGGAAAAACCCCCCTTTTTGTCTCCCCCTTTAATCAAACAGAAAGCCCACCCATTTCCCAACCCTTTTACTGCCCCCCAACAAAATTTTTTTTCCCTTTTGTGTTTTTGGGGCCGGCCCCTCCCAGAAGCCCCATTTTACTTTCCCCGGGGGAGAAAGGGGGAATGGGCCCCGGGTTTCCAAAAACCATTTGGGGGTTTGTTTTTTCCCTTTTTCCCCCGGCCCTTTTTGGGGCCTTAACCCCTTTTCCCCCATGGGGTTTTTTCCCCTTTTCCCCGGTTCCTTTCCTGGGGGGGTTTTTTCAAAAAGGGGTTAACCCAAATCCCCTTTTTTCCCAGTCAGTGCTGTATCTCAAGCTTAGCTACCCTCAGTTCTTCCTTCAGCTGCTGGTAGAGTTAAAAGAGGACACTTTTTTAGTTTGGGAAGAAAAACCCCCAAAAGGTTTCCCCTGAGTTAAGAGACACGTTTTTAAGGAGAAGTCCCGGGGGGAAATATGCAGATGGGAGGAAAAAAATTTCCTTTTTATTTTTTGGGGGATGTGGCGGGGATGGGCAGGAAGTGCAAAAAAAACCCAGGGGGAAAAACAAGGGGGGGGGGGGGCACAATGGGGAACACTGTATCAACACCCGGGGGGAAAAATTACTGAACATTTTCCTTTTAAAATATCGGGAAACACTGTTTGGGGGGAATTTTTTCAAGAGGAAACTGGAAATTTTTTTGAGGGGCATATGGATTTGGTTTGGGGGACCACAGCACCGGGTCTGTTTTACCATTTTTTTCCCCCCGGCGACCCCCTCCCCCAAAGGCCGGCCCGGGGAAAAAAAAAAATTTTCGAAATTTTAAAAAAAAACCCCGATTTTGGGGGGGGCAACCTGAGGGCTTTTTGGCCATGCTTCCTGATTGGATGTCAGGATGGGTGTTTTTTAACCAAAAAACCGGGTGATCAAAAAATTTTTTTAAAAAATTTTTAAATATGTTAAAAAATTAAAAAGGAATTTTGGGGCTGTTTTTAAACATTATTTCATTACTATTTTCCCTGCCTTTTTTTTGACGGGGAAAAAGCCTCGGGGTTTTTGGGGGAAAAATTTTTCAACAATAAAAACCCAACTGTTGCATTGTTTTTAATCATCAATTTTGTCCGTTTTTTGCCTTTTTTAAAAAAAACACAAACCCTTTTTTACAAAACCAAACCATTGTCCTGACAGCCCCCCCAAACCACCATTTTGTCCCGCCCCCCCGGGACAACCACCATTGTCCTGACAGCCACAACCACCATTGTCTTGACAGCCACAACCACCATTGTTTTGGGACAGCCACAACCACCATTGTCCTGACAGCCAAACCACCATTGTACTGACAGCCACAACCAACATAAGAACATAAGAACAAAAAAAAAGGAGGAACACTGCAGCAGGCCTGTTGGCCCATACTAGGCAGGTCCTTCACAATCCGTCCCACTAACGGGAATATTTGCTCAACCCAATTTTCAATGCTACCCAAGAAATAAGCTTTTACAATTCTACCCACTCATGCGCGAGTCCCACTCAAATCCAACCCTCTCACTCATGAATTTATCCAACCTAAATTTGAAACTACCCAAGGTCCCAGCTTCAAAAACCCCACTAGGCAGACTGTTCCACTCATCAACTACCCCATTTCCAAACCAATACTTTCCCATATCCTTTTCTAAAACTAAACTTATCTAACTTGAATCCATTATTGGGGGTTTTCTCTTGGAGAGATATCCTCAAGACCTTATTTATATCCCCCTTTGTTAATACCCATTTTTCCCCTTGTATACCTCGATCATGTCTCCCCCCATTCTACGTCTTACAAGTGAATGTAATTTTAGGGTCTTCAATCTTTCTTCAAGGAAGATTTCTAATGCTAAGAAATTTTGTCATTCTACGCTGAATGTTTTCTAACGAATTTATGTCCATTCTGTAATATGGGGACCAGAACTGGGGCTGCGTAATTTTAGGTGAGGCCTTTCTAATGATGTATAAAGCTGTAATATAACCTCTGGGCTTCTGTTGCTAACACCCTTTATATAAATCCCAGTAATCTATTTGCCTTATTACGTACGCTTAGGCATTGCTGTCTTGGTTTAAGGTTGCTGCTTACCATCACCCCCCAAATCCTTCTCCCAAATTTATGGCTGTTCTTTCGTTATTTAACTTATAAGTGCTTGGGATGGCCCCCCGAGCTTCAGAACCTTGCATTTATCTACATTGAACTGCATCTGCCACTTTTCTGACCACGAATTAAGTTTGTCTAAATCTTCCTGAAGTTCTATGACATCTATGTTTGAATCAATTATCCTACCATCTTCGTGTCGCCGGGGAAATTTTCTCATATCACTAGTAATTCCCTCATCAAGGTCATTGATATATATTATAAAAAAACAATGGGCCTAAGACTGATCCCCCTGTGGAACACCACTTGTTACAAGTCCCCATTCGGGGGTTTTAAACCCCATTTATGCAACTTTTCCCGCTTCCTATTGGTGAGCCTTTACTGATCCATGGGCAGCACTTTTTCCCCGACAGCCACAACCACCATTGTCCTGAAGCCACAACCACCATTGCCCTGACAGCCACAACCCATTGTTGACAGCCACAACCACCATTGTCCTAAAAAGCCACAACCAATTGCCCTGAGGCCACAAAATTGTCCTGAAGAAAACCATTGTCCTGAAGCCACAACCACCATTGTCCTACAGCCACAAACCATTGTCTGAAGAAACCTTTTTAAAAGACAACCACCATTTCCTGAAGCCACAACCACCTTTGCCCTGACAGCCAAACCATATTGCCCTGACACCCAAACCCCCATTTCGACACCCACAAACCATTTCCCGGGAGGGAAAAAACCCCCTTTGCCCTGACAGCCACAACCCCCATTGCCCTGACACCCACAACCACCATTGCCCTGACACCCAAACCCCCATTGCCCTGACACCCAAAACCCATCATTGTCCTGACAGCCACAACCACCATTGTCCTGACAGCCACAACCACCATTGTCCACAGACAACCACCTTTGTCCTGACACCACAACCTATTGTCCTGACAGCCACAACCACCATTGCCGACAGCCACAACCACCATTGTTTTGACAGCCACAACCACCATTGTCCTACAGCCAAAACCACCATTGCCCTGACAGCCACAACCACCATTGTTTTGACAGCCAAACCACCATTGCCCCTAAGCCAAAACCACCATTGTTTGACAAAAACCACCATTGTCTTGCAACAACCACCATTGTTTTGACACCCAAAACCACCATTGTCTTGACAGCCACAACCACCATTGTTTTGACAGCCACAACCACCATTGTCCTGACAAACCACCATTTTTGCAACAACCACCATTGTCTTGACAGCCACAACCACCATTGTCCTGACAGAAACAACCACCATTGTTTTGACAGCCAAACCACCATTGTCTTGACAGCCAAAACCACCATTGTCCTGACAGCCAACCACCACGCCTTGACAGCCACAACCACCATTGTCTTGACAGCCAAAACCACCATTGCCCTGACAGTCTCAACCACCACTGCCTTGACAGCCACAACCACCATTCTCTTGACAGCCACACCACCATTGTCCTGACAGCCACAACCACCACTGCCTTGACAGCCACAACCACCATTGTCCTGACAGTCTCAACCACCACTGCCTTGACAGCCACAACCACCATTGTCCTGACAGCCACAACCACCATTGTCTTGACAGCCACAACCACCATTGTCCTGACAGCCAAAACCACCATTGTCTTGACACCCAAACCACCATTGTCCTGACACCCAAACCACCATTGTCTTGACAGCCAAACCACCATTGTCTTGAACCCAACCACCATTGTCTTGACAGCCAAACCACCATTGTCCACAGCCACAACCCCCCATTGTCTTGACAGCCAAAACCACCATTGTCTTGAAGCCACAACCACCATTGTTTTGAAGCCCCCACCATTGTCTTGACAGCCAAAACCACCATTGTTTGACAGCCACAACCACCATTGTCTTGCAGCCACAACCACCACTCCTTGACAGCCACAACCACCATTGTCTTGACAGCCAAACCACCACTGCCTTGCAAAAACCCCATTGTTTGACAGTCTAAACCACCACTGCCTTGACACCCAAAAACCACCATTGCCCTGACAGTCTAAACCACCACTGTTGACAGCCACAACCCCTTTGTCTTGACAGTCTCAACAAACACTTGACTGATGGTGAGGATATTTTAAAGCCGGCCCATGGCCGGGCTCAGAGATAGATACTGAAACTCTTAAAAGGTGCTGTGACCTTTGCAACTAAGGAAGGATGATGCAGTAAGGAACAGGCAGGCACCTCTCCTATACCCGGGCAGCCCCCCAAAGTGTCACCCAAACATTATCAATCAAAAAATCTATGTTCTTGAAGCCCGGATAATCACTGTCGTGTCTCATAGTCTTAACATGTATCGTCCTTCACAGACGATACTAGAACGGAGTGAATGACAGCTATCGTGGACACAAAGCAAAACTTCTGGGCCGGTGTCTTCCAGCATACCTCGTCCGGAAGGGGTCGGGTCAACGCCCCGCTGCCCGCTCCGTCACCAGGCCACAGAACACAATTTGGTCTTCAATGTAGTGAAATTTCAGCTAATCTGCTATTTGCAAGATAAAGAAAATCAAGAATTGAAAATGCAGTGTTGGGAACACGAGTCACCTGACCCAAAAAACTTTACGAATCAAGGAAAAAATAGTATTATCATCACAACAGAATGGTAAATAATTAGAACCATCAAAAAAAGAGATGCCAAGCCAATGATGATTCTGTTGAAGGTACTTCTAGACACCAGGTAGATAGGCAGGCAGGTAAGCTTTGACACTCCCAACACCTGACCCCATCAAAAAACGGTACATCCATCCATCAACTGCCCCCACACAGTTTGACCTGCCCCCCCACCCACGACTGACCCCCATCCACCCCAAGCTGACCCACCATCCACCCACAGGCTGACCCAGGGATTCCACAGTCCCAGCAATACTGAAACAAGTTGGCGCCGCTCAGACAAAAAGTGTTGGCATGCCAGGGAAGGAAGGAGAGGGAGATGGAAGGAGAGGGGGGAGGATAGAAGGAGGGAGAAGAGGAGGGGTGGGGAGGGCAGGGCTGTGGGAAAGGGGGTACTAAGTCGCTGTAACAGCTGGTACCCGGAGGACAAGAACCACCCCGGCTACTACCACTATCACCTCTACTACTGCTCATCCACTACCACCACAGCTCACTACCACTACTACTGCTCATACTCTACTACCACCACTGTTACAGCTTCATCACTAGTACCATCACAATCTTCACCAAAATAATGGTGAACCAATAGAGGACAGATGTAAACAATAGGGAAAACTTCAGTAAACAATGGAGGAAAGTATGTTTAACAAACAATGGAGGAAAGTGTTTAAACAATGGAGGAAATATGTTTAACAAACAATGGAAGTATGTTTTGCAAACAATGGAGGAAAATATGTTTAGTAAACAATAGAGGAAATAGATGTAAACAATGGAGAAAATATGGATTAGATGGATCAGATGGATTTTGGTTCCCAACACAAAGAACACAAAAAGTAGTAGTGGGAACAGGCAAGATCCAGCATCAGCGAGGTCAAAAGCTCCCGTGCCCCAAGGCACTGTCCTGGCACCTCTGCTGTTTCTCATCCTCATAGCAGACATAGATAAAAACACCCAGCACACTTTTGTTTATCATTTGCAGATGACACTAAAATAAGCATGAAGTCACACAGGAGAGGACTGAAAAATTACAGGAGGACATAAGCAGGGTCTTCCAATGGGCAGTGGAGAACAACATGACGTTCAATGGTGATAAGTTTCAGCTGCTTAGGTATGGAAAAATGAAGAACTCAAAGGAACACTATATACAAAACGCAAGAGGGTCACCACATAGAACGAAAGGAACACGTAAAGGACTTGGGAATAATTATGTCGCTGATCTGTCGTTTAAAGACCATAACAAGACAAAGATCACAACAGCCAGGAAGATGACGGGTGGGTATTGAGAAATTTCAAAACAAGGGAAATAATGCCGATGGTGACACTATTCAAATCGCTAGTGCTCCCTCACTAGAATACTGCTCAGTGCTGACGGCCCCGTTCAGGGCGGAGAAATGCAGAGCTGGAACAAATCCAGAGATCGTTTAGGCTCACTTGAAACCATTGAAACATCTAAATTATTGGAACGCTTCAAGTCTTGAACATGTACTCATTGGAGCGGAGGAGAGGAGATACATGATAATATATACCTGGAAAGTACTTGAGGGCCTGGTCCCAAATCTGCACACTGCCATAACAACATACTGGAGTGAGAGATATGGGAGAGTGTAAAAAAAACCAGTGAGGAGCAGGGGGGCGGTGGGGACAATAAGGGAAGCACTGTATCAACATCCGGGGTCCCAGACTATTCAACATCCTACCAGAAGATACCCAAACACGGCTGGAACCGTGTAAAAGCCTTCAAGAAAAACGGGACGTATTTCCCCCGGGTGCCAGTAACCAGGCTGTGATGGATGTGGGGCGGGGCCTCCATCACAACAGCCTGGTTGACCGGAAGCCCAACGACCCGGCCCCGGCCCGGGAGAAAAGAAAAACCCGAAACTGTAAAACGAGTCCATCAATCGATGATGGACTGATTACATCGACTACTAAGAGCTGCCCTCAAATCCCCTGTCTTACCATTATTTTTTGGATGATGAAGCCACGTGGCGAAAGTTTTCAATGAAATCCCAAATGTTGGTGTGTTTTTATCAAATGTAAACATAACAAATTACCACCAAGGGTTAACCTTCAAACTTTAAATAGGAAAGGGTGAAGCCTCAGGCTGGGGCTAAAGGTTCTAAGTCCCCCAGCACTGCAAAAACCCTCGGGCTGGGGCTAAAGCCTCAGGCTGGGGCTGCAAGAACCTAAAGGCGGGGGCTAAAAACCTCAGGGGGGGATTCAAGAACCCGGGGGGGCTCCGACCCTGGGCGGGGGGCTCCAAAGCCTCTGGGCTGGGGGCTGCGGCCCTAAAGGCTGACGGGATACTCTAAAGCAGCACTCACCTGACAATGTTGGGATGCTCAAAGCGTTCCCTCTTCGAAGACGTTCCCCCTGCGGCGTTGACAGGCACACCATCTTCGTTGAGAGTGACCCGGATCTTCTTCAGCGCCCCACTCGCCCCAGATTGTTACGGTCGCGGCGTGGTACACCGTGTCGCACCGTGCGCCAAACACGCACATGACAGCTAACGCAGGATATCGTACACCTGTCATACCGGGGATGGGAAGTCACGAAAGGGGGGGTATCCTGCTAAAAAATAACCACTGAAAAATGTGAATTCCGCGTTTTATTTTTCCTTTATCCGGTTTTGGGTCTTTTTCCGGGGTTTTCCCCAAATATGAAACCAACCAACTGTGATGGGTAGTTTCTACCCTAAACGACACTTTTTTTAAGTCTATGTGGCCTCTTTAACCGGGTACCTTGGTGCTAGTTAAGGACCTCTTATACGGGGAAAGGTTATCCTTCCCCCCATCAAACCTGATTACCAAAGTTGGTGAATTTCCCCCAAAATTGTTGGGGTGGGCCCATTGAAACTAATGTAAAATTTTATCCGGGAAGTTTCGTTTTTGGTTTCGAAAAACCTATAAACAGCTTGACAAAAATCTTTGGGGGCGAAACGTTCCAAAAAATTCAATTGGTTTCACCTATGTCCTTTTCCCCACAAACATACAATAAAACACACACCACACAAACATACAATAAAAACACACACCACACAAACATACAATACACACACCCACAAAACTAAATCCCACCACCACCAAAAAAAAACAATACACAAAAACACCACCAAACATACAATCCCCACACACCACCAAACTAAATCACACCACCCCACAAAAATAAAAAAACACACACCACACAAAAATCAAAACACCACCACACCACACAAAAAAAATCACACCCACCCCCAAAAATAAATCCACACACACCCACAAACCAAAAAACCAACACACACCACCAACCAAAAAAACAATACACACACCACCCCAAAACATAAATCACACCAACCAAAAAAACAACACAAAACAACACACACACCACACAAACATACAATACCACACCACCCAAAAAATCAAAACACACACACCACACAAACTCAACACACACCACACAAACATCAATACACACACACACCCCAAAAAATACAAACACACACACACACACCACACAAACCCAAAAAAAAAAAACAAAAAACCTACCAATACACACACACACACACCACACAAAAAACCACACACACACCCACAAACATAAATAAAAATCCCCCATTGCCAAGATACCTTTTTTTCCTGTCCCTGGGAAGATCTAAAAACTGAGGAGGAACCCCTCTGCGGCGGGGCGGCTGCTCTGCAGCCTGGTGGGTGCGGGGGCAGGGCCCACTGGGGGAGGGGGAAACCCTCCCCGCCCGCCTTCGTAGTCCCCCCGCCCGTTCCCAGAATTTTCCTTTCATCCGAGGGCTGGGGGTGGAAAGATCCCCGCGGAGTGGGGTGGCAGAGGGGGGGGGTGGGGGAGATGCTGAAAGTGGTGGTGGTGGAGGGAAAAGGGGAAAAATAAAGGGGGGGGAGGGGTAAAAAAGAGACGATAAAAAGGGAAAAAAAGGGAGAAAGAAAGAAGGAAGGGGCCAGGGGGGTTTTGCGAGGTGGAGGGACTGCTGGGTTGATGTTAGCTCCCGCCCCCACCCACCATCACACGCACCCCATAAGATGTATCTTACATCTGAAACGATAAATATAACTACTTTATACCCAAAAAAATTCTGTTTAAACCCGCCACTACAACACATGTACTGCTATATACCTGCCACTACAACACATTACCCTTTTAAACCCCCAAATACAACACATATTTTGTATACCTGCCACTACAAAACAAAATATACACGAACATGTTGTACTTTTTTAAATTCCACCTGCCAATTACCCCCCCCAATAATAATAATAATAATAATAATAATGAGTGATAAAAACGCGGGTCTGTGTCAAAAAGGGGGTGCCCCGAGTTGGTATAGAAATACGATTCCAGAAAGTCAGTCAGCTGATTTCACGGAACTGTTCAGCAGAATGGATCACTGTTGACCAAAACAAAGACAACCGGAACAAAAAGGGGAAAGAATGAAAGAAAAAGAGAGAGAGAGAGAGAGAGAGAGAGGGAGGGAAGGGGAAAAAAAGAGAAAAAAGAAAAGGAAGAGAGAGAGAGAGGGTTGAGGGGGAACCTTGTTTGAAAAAATTTTAAAACCAAAACCTGTAAACCAAGGAAAGGGGGGGAGAGGAGGGGGAGAGGAGAGAGAGAGAGAAGGGAGAGAGAGAGGGGGAAAGGGCGGGAAGGGCAGGCCACCATGGCAATATAAATAAAAGAAAAAAGAAAACCAAAAAGCGGTGGGGTTTGGGGGGGAAGAATGGGGGAAGGGGGGGGGGGAGCAGGGGGGGGAAAAAGGCGGTGGGCGAGGGGACATTCGCTAGAGATAAGGGGGTTTTTCGTGGTTTATGTTACATCCGTGAACGAATGTAAACAATCCAGAATTTCGAAGATTAACGCTAGATGATGTACCCCTTTGGATTCCCAAAAGATCCTTGTTTTAAAGGGGGCTGGACAAGCCCCAAAGTAATACCTGAAAGGGGGTTTTTCCCTGTGAAAAAAATTTACTTTAAAACTTTTTAAAAAATAAAATACTGTCCCCCAGGACCCAAACCCCCCAAAAAGGAGGAGGACAGAACTGCAGTCGGGAAAGGGAAGGCACCCCCAAAGGGGAAAAATGGGGGGGCCCCCCACACTGGTCACACGAAGACAAGGTTTAATGGCTAACAAAAAAAGCAGCAGCAGCAGCACCACCAGCAACCCCCAGCAGCCCACCACTCCAGCAGCAGCACCATAAAACAGCAGCAGCACCCCTTTGAAAAAGAGGCCCCCCCGTCTGAAAAACATTTTTTTTCCATAAATCTACCGCAAAATTACATAATTTGTTTTGTCTTTGGGGGGTTAGCCCGGGACCCTTTCCTTAATTCATGGTATAACTTAAAAAACTTTGATACAAGGGAATTTGAAACAGCTCAGACCTACAAAAAAAATAAAAAAAGGGAACCCTTTTTTCCTTAAGGACAGCCTTCGGGAACGAAACATAAACTTTCAAGACGTCAGACTTCCTGTTTTACAAAAATTCACCATAAATAACACGGAAGAACTCACGTTTTAATGTAAAATTTTTTTTTTTGGGGGGGGGGGGGAAAAAAGATTAAGGAGAAACATCCCTAGTCTCAACCTGTCGTCAAATTAGGCGAACCGTTTTAACAATACCCCGCGTGATTTCACATACAATTCCCCCGGTCGCCTGGGTCAGCCCCGGGGCCCGGCCCCCAACCCGGTCATAACCAACCCGTACCCTTTGAAAATTTCCCGGGAAAGGGAAAATAAGATTTTTAAACATTTTTTAAACCGGTTGTCAGCATATATGTTAACCATTTTAAGTTTCCCACATTAAATTTCGTGGGAACCCGGCCCAGGTGGACAGTCTCGCCCGGGTCAGCAATTCACTTTCCAAAAAGTCAAGGGGGAAAACTCACTCTTCCTTTACAATCCCAAAATTTGGGGTCAGAAATTCTTTCCCTTTTTAACCACAATTAAAAAGGGGAAAAATTTACTGCTTTTTAAACCCCCATGTTCAGGTTGAAATCACTTTTTTTAAACCAAAAATTGCCCAAAATTCACTGTTCCTTTTTAACCCCCCCTATTGTGGGGTTGAAATTTCCCGCTTCCTTTTCTAACCAATGGTACGGTGTCAGAAATCCACCCCACTTAAAAAAAATTTAAACCCTTATTGCCATATTTAATTTTTTTTTTAATGTAAATTTTTGATAAAAAAAAAGGACCCAATGGAAATAAGTCATTTGTCTGATTTTTTTATCCATTTCACATATGCTCATGATAATCTATGTAATTAGGATTGAAAAACTTATAAATTTTGCTCTGGAAACAGTTAATTTGATTTAAGAGTAAGGAGGCCAGCAAAAAACAAAAAAAAAAGTTGATTTAAAGAGGGATACATAAAGACAATTCCCTTGATGACCCAGCCAACCCAAAACAGGGGGGGGGGGGAGGATAGCGGGAAAGGGAAAAAAGATGGGGGTAAACCCCTAACACAAAAGAGCACATAAAAACATATGACGCTTTTGGGCCCGGGGCCAACAACTAGTAAAAAAGCAAATGACCCAAAAATAAGTCAAAACCTTTTTTTATTTCGGGGTTTTTTGTATTGTTTCCTGGGGTTGTGGCTTTTTTTTCTGTTGCTAGACCGAGTGTGAGACAGTATGTGTTTGATCCCCAGGGAAAAAGGGGTGGGATCCCCCCCCGAAAGAACTTCCCCCGTCTTCAATAAGTTATTTTCCCCCTATAACCATTTTCCATAATTACATATTGTTTTGTCTTTTTATGGGGGTCCCGGGTCTTTTTTCCTTTATTATAACCAACAAATCTTTGATGACAATTGTGTTTGAGATCCAAAAAATGAGACCTCTAAAAACCCCCCAACTTTTCCCGAGGGGATTTTCCCGAGATACATATAGTATTTTTATTCTGTAAACAAAAAATATAATTTTATATTCTTGCTGTCCGGTGTGTTGTTGGGCTTTAAAATGTTTTTGGGAAAAAAAACAGTGACCTGATTATCCCTTTTAAAATCATCACTAATTAATAATTTAAACGGACCAAGTCTTGGGGGACCCCCGGATTATCTGAGAACAGATTTTTCACAGTGGGGGTTTTAACTTCCTGCCTGTGGGGTTAAGAAGGCCCCGGTCAAGAAGCCCTGTTACCCTCCTTCAATAGTGTCAACGAAAACCCGGGCAAAAACCATAACCCCCCTGTGTCAAAAGAAGCCCCCCAGCCCCCCTCCTGTTGATGTCAAACGAAAGACAAACGGTCTGGCACGCTTTTGTTGTTTTGGTCTCGTCAAAAGGATATCAAAAATCTTTTTCCTTGCGTATTTCTGTATTTCCATAAGCTTTCTTTCCCAATTTGAAGACCAAACAGGATCCAAAATTTCCGGGGGCCCGGTCGAGACCGGGGAGCGGGGCAGTATTCTCAGAAGAATAAAATACAGTTTTAAAAGTCTGGTCTCATAGATGTGGGAGACCACGAGAGAAAACTGGGGATCACGGAAGGACAAACAGGGGGCGAGGCTCTTGATTTTGACAAAATATACCAGGGGTATCTAAAAACAGACTCCTTTGTCTAAGGGATCTTACAAACAAAAAATTTTAAGGGGTGTTTCAAGCAGACACCTTGCCATAAGGGATGTTTACAAGGCAGATCCTTTTTCTAAGGGGTGTTTCAAGGGGACGCCCGTCATAAGGGGTGTTTACAAGGCAGACGTACCTTGTCATAAGGGATGTTTTCAAGGCAAGGCCTTTTCAAAGGATGAAGCAGACCACCTTTTCATGAAAAACATAAAAGGGGAGATCCCCCTTTTTATGAGCACATGGGCCCGAAAAAGGGACCTAAAGGGGCCCGAAAGGTGAGGGTGTAAACCAACAAAATCACATTTAAAACAAGATATGACAAACCCTTTTCCCCCACCACCACCTCCCCCCCCACACCCATCCACCACCCCCTCCCCCCATCCACCACCACCGCCCCCCCACACACCCCACCTGCCCCCCCAAAATCCCCACCACCTGCCCCCCATCCACCACCACCGCCCCCCCACACATCCACCACCACCTGCCCCCCACACATCCACCACCACCTGCCTCCTCAACCCGGGGGTGATTTTGTCATACAAAAACCTCAAGATCAACAATATTTTTTCCCCTTTTAAATTATCCTGGAAGTTTTGGGGAACCTTGGACTTCAATTTTCCCATTTTTCACCCCTCGGCAAGCTCTCCCCCAAGCCAACCCCCCTCTGCCCCCTTCATTTTAAACCCAAACCCCCCCCTCTGCCCCCTTTCACTCCCCAACCCAACCCCCTCCCCTCTGCCACCTTCCTGGCCCCCAAACCCACCTCTGCCCCCCCTTCGCTCAAAACCCCCCCCTCCCCTTGCTCCCGCCAACCCTCCTCTGCCCCCTTTCCCCCCCAAAACCAACCCCCCTCTGCCATCCCTCCCAAAAACCAAACCCCCCCTTTGCCACCCCCGCCCCCAACCCAAACCCCCTACCTCTGCCACCTTCGCCCCCCAAGCCCCCCCTACCTCTGCCACCCCCGCCCCCCCGCCAAACCCCCCTACCTTTTCCCACCCCCAACCAACCCCCCCCTTTGGGCC
>WNWK01038389.1:0-17968 GCA_009830355.1 Cherax destructor | reverse complement strand
CGGCTAACTGCCTTTAACAACCCAAAAGGGTTCAAAAGGTTGGAGAACTGGAGTCCAACAACGTTTTCCGTCATCCAGTGGGCAGCTGCAGAAAGGATGCAGAGCTGGAATCCCACACGGGAAACCACCCTGCTGGCAGCTGTGGGAAAGCTGCAGAGCTGGAACTCAACACTGGTATTAGCTATGCAAGTTACAGTGGCAATAAAATTCTTACAATAGGCAAAGTTGGGATATTTGACTAAGATTTTGGGTAGTATGTCCTTTAAACGTTAAATATGTGAACATTTTTTAACCAGTTGTGAAGACACTATTTATAAATTTTTAAGACGAGGCAGAAAGACCAAAAAAAGTAAAGGGAAAAAAAATAAAAAAGAAAGAAGAAAAAGCTAAGAATTACTTTTATAATGACAGATATTAAAGTAATATTAACCGTAGTGTTCCAGTGGATGAGTTACCTCCCGGTACATAACCAAAGCGCAGGAACACTAATAGTCATACTTGAAAAATCCTCAGGAGGCAGGGGAACTGCAGCTCAACTCCCTCAGGGACCATGGAGCTGTAACTCAACCCTCCTAAGAGATATTGATATACGTAAGGGTACAGGAACCGGAGCTCAGTGAAAATATAATTTCTGAAAAGGGCAGGGCCATTTACAGAAATGATGGTACCAGGTAATATAAGGTCCATCAATGCTGGAACGAAATTTTGGCAAGTTTTCCCTGGCTGATGAACCGTAAGGGAATACTTAACAAAATCCTCATTACCTTACTGAAGTCTCTCTGCTCAGGATGATAGATTTTAATTACGTATGCAACTCCCCCGACCTGATGGAATACTGCACTGAAACATTGTAACTTTTGTTCTCACTCGCACGCTGTACAAATAGGAAAGCAGCACATTGCTAATTCATCCAGTTTTGTTTATATATATATATATATATATATATATATATATATATATATATATATATATAATGGAAGACGACGACGGTGATGTTTTCCAGGCAGAGTTAATTAAGTATCGCTGCTATACCCGGAAATCAATAATAATAATATCTATTTCACGAGTACATGTTAAGGTATACGGGTCTAGCTGACATCAATAACATACTACTATATAGAAAACCGTTTGTTATGCTGAACATTCTGCGTAAATTAGGTCAATTTTGTCCCAGAATGCAACCCACACCAGTGGACTAACACCCAGGTACTTAGCTTACTGATAGTAAACATGGCCAGCAGGTGCCTTAAGGAAACACGTCTTAATGTTTCCATCTGTACCGGGATCGAACCACGGACCTGAATGTTTGAGGCGAGTGTGCTGGCAATCGAGCTACAGGACACCAATGATAAAATGACAGAATACGCACCATTTATTTGCCTGTGACCAGCAGTGAAACAGTTATTTAAGCTCACACCGAGTTTGTTGTAATGTAAGATAAACAATTTATCTTCACTGGTTGAAGAGAATGATTTAGGAAGTAACGTAGTCTTGAGGAAGAATGACTAGATGTTCACAGATTTTGTCTTTGGGTAAAATAAACCAGTACCGACAGTTTGAAATCGATACGAAGAGGCATTCTCAAATTATCCAGCTGCTGTACGAACCCAATGAATGTAATAAAATTATTGCACCAGCACTAACAGTTTGAAGTCGATCGGAAAAGGCATTCTTAAATTATGGTACGGAAACAATTATTCCCATTTTAAAGTGTTTTTTTAAAGTCAATCTCTCAAATTATTTTACTGAAAAATCATTCCACCGCAAAAGTAATCGGAACCTTTCTTTAAGACACATTAAAGTTGAAAGTTTCAATCCAATCGGAAGAGGCATTCAAATTATCGTACGGAAACCTTGCATATAAAAAAATATGACAACCAATACAGGTGGGAAGTGTTGAGTGGAAGTGTTGAGTGGAAGTGTTGAGTGGAAGTGTTGAGTGGAAGTGTTGAGTGGAAGTGTTGAGTGGAAGTGTTGAGTGGAAGTGTTGATCTGAATTTTTATAGCTAAATTAAATAAATCAGCAATGTGCTGCTACCCTGTTCTATAATAATAATAATAATAATAATAATTATTATTATAATTAATTATAATTATAATTATAATTATAATTATAATTAATATTAATATTAATATTAATAATTATAATAATAATAATAATAATAATAATTATAATTATAATAATAATAATAATAATTATTATTATTTCTACAAGTACATATTCAAGGTATACAGGCCTAGATGACATTAATGACATACTACTATATAGAAAGCCCCTTGTTATGCGAAGCATTCCGGGGAAATTAGGTCAACTTTGTCCCCAGGATATGACCCACACCAGTCGACTAACACCCAGATACCTATTTTACTTATAGGTGAACAGGGAGAGCAGTTGTCGTTAGGAAACACGTCCTTACGTTTCCACCCGTACCTGGGATCGATCCCTGGACCTCAGTGTGAGCTGAATGTGCTAGCAATCGAGGACCTGGCACCCTATGATAGTTAAACAATTGGGAGAACAAACAAGAAGACAGACACAGACAGACTCACAAAAAATGGAAAAAAGGGGTGCTTACAGTTGTAAGTTTTGAGGACAGTCATAAGAGTGTCTTAGCAGTCACAGTAACAGTCTATGAGCAGTCAGTCACACAAACATAAGCCAAGGTAACCACAGGTTAGGTAAGGTTTGTCAGGAAACAGGACAAGTGTTTCCTGACGCGGGTTTAGTTTGATGAACCGCCGCTGGACAATTCGTGTTAAGCGCTAAACCCATGTGGGTCATTCAGCGCAACTCGTTGTTGAGGTTTGATTCTCCGTCTGCTTAGGTGAAACAGGCACGCGCTGTTATAAAGCGCGCTGGAGCTTTGGTCAGCTGACCGAGGCCTTCTGCTGGCTTACCTAAAGACAGAAGAAAGGTAAAAGGTGAAAATTCAATAGATCCTTTTTTTTTTTTGTGATGAAGGTTTGGGTTTGGGAATAGGTCGACGAGGGCCATCAAGGTGCTGGTGCCACAGACAGTAAGATAAGATTTGCTAGGATTTTTTAAAGCGGAGGGTTAGCCAGCCAGGATAACCCAAGGAAGTCAGTGCTTCATCGAGGACTGTCTTGTCTTATTTCCATTGTGGGCTGTCAATATTGTCCCCCAGGATGCAATCCACACCAGTCGACTAACACCCAGGTACCTACTTGCTACTGGGTAAACAGGGACAACAGGTGTAAGGAAACATGCCCGACGTTTCAACCCCATACCGGGAATTGAACCACGGACACTCAGTGTGTGAGGAGAGTGCGATGCCAATCGAGCCACAGGTGTTGTCAAGTGAATAGCTAATAAAAATCAATAAAAATAATGGATAAGAGATCACGAAATAAAGGAATAAGTACAAATAATAGGCAGAATGAAGACCTGCAATACATTGTAAACTTGATAATACTTTTAGATTTTGCCGCCGAAGCGACTAACCACTACCGTCTACCCTGTGGGTGGTAGTGGCTAGTTTATTGTGCACTCCTATCCACCCTGTGGGCGGTAGTGGCTAATTTATTGCACACCACTATCCATCCTGTGGACGGTAGCGCAAGAGTATATGTATACACAAAAGGCGTGTAAGTTTCATATGTGAGAAGAGTGGAACAATACAATGCAGCCTTATCCAGTGTACGACTACCATGAGGGTTCGTTGGCATACGTAGGCATCCGCTCGTCAGCGATGTCTAGACGTACGATCAACTATACGTGTGTAGAGCGTAATTTATGTAGAGGATTGAGAGGGAGGGGGAAGAGTGAGAGGAAGTAAGAAGTGGGAGGGGATGGGACAGAGTGGAAGGCAGGCTGGGGTCTCTCTGGTGGGCGAACAGTCCCATAGCCCTCTCCTTCCCTTCCTCTATTTCGTCCGTCCGTAAGCCCGTCCGTCAGTCCCTTCCTTTCCCATCTCTCCCCCCTCGCCCACACCAACCAGGTGTCTCATCCAGAAAGCTTGACAACATCCCCATCGCTCTACTGAAGTCCCCCAGATCAGGTTGAAATATTTATTAGCTCACGTTAGCTGCAGTATGTAGCTCATCCTGGGTATAGTACGCCAGGGGAAACTTGACTAACTTCTGCTCTATGTAACCATAGTGAGACTAGAGGGATACAGTGAGGGATACAATGGGGATACAGTGAGGGATATAGTGAAGGGTAGATAAAAACTAGAACAATTTTAAAGAAACACGAAAATTCCCAATTTTTTTGCGAAAGCTAAACTAAAAAAATTAATTTAAATCTATTATGTACAGCTTTTAAAATTTATAGTAGATGCATATACCAAACGTAGCATCATTGTTACTGAACATCAACGAAAAAAACTATCAATTCTACGGTCAAAACAATTCACACATCCGGAAACGTTCCAATATCAGTTTGTGAATATACTCCGAGGAACTCCTGTTAACCCGTTTAGGGCCTAGTTTCTAGGCCTATTTGCATACATACGCTCTTGCGGTACCGTCCATAGGCAGGATATAGTAGACACAATAAACTAGCAGTTTCAGTGGATCTAATTTTTCACCATGGTGTTTTGTGAAGTTAAACACAAGCGATCCTTTACTGACAACGTTTCGCCCACACAGTGGGCAGTGGGCTTTATCAAGTCACAAACTGATCTACCTGTTAAAGAGCATATGAGTATATATAATGTGGAGAGTTAGGTGGAGAATGTGCTCTTAATCCAGGTAGATCTGTTTGTGACTTGATAAAGTCCACTCTGGGGGCGAAACGTTTGTGTTTAATTTTTCCTTCGTGTTGGTATTTTATACCTTTTATCTCCCTGGTGTTTGTGAGCTGGGTGAGGAGGGAGACTCAGGCAAGTGATTGTGTTGGGTGGACAGGCACCTGGCTGGCACCCTTGTGATATTGGTCCTCCGAGTGTGTCACTCAAGCTTGGAGTTATTGCTGCCTCGTCTGGCACATCACAGCTCTTGAGTCCCTGGGACGCACTCTAGTCTGTGTTGGGGGAGGGGGTATATGTGTGTTGGTATGTGTGCGCTCACCTATTTGTGGTTGCTGGTAGGTGTGTATGTGTGATATATATATATATATATATATATATATATATATATATATATATATATATATATATATATATATATATATATATATATATGTCGTGCCGATTAGGTAAAACTGGTCAATTAGCAAGAACTCATCTAAAATTAAGTCCTATCAAAAAATTTCTCTTATACGTTTAAAGATATATATTTTTCATTTATGTTAATGTAAGAATTTATAATTTTGTACCAAGAGAAACTTTGAAAACCTACCTAACCTTATTACGACAAGCGCAATTTAATTTAGCCTAACCCAACTAAATATATTTTAGATACGTTAACAATAATTTAATAATAAACAAACACAATGAAATATATTTTTTCTTTAGGTTCAGAATGATTTTGCGAAATTATTGCATACACAAATTTGACTTGTCTTATATGGCAAGAAGAGCGTTGCTATTTAAGCCAAAATCGCAAGTTTTACCTAATCGGCACGACATATATATATATAGCGCGCGCGCTCACGGGGTGGGCCGGGGAGACGGGAAGGGTGAGTATGAGGATATACGTATGTACCTTGTCTACGTAGCTCTTGGGATCTCATCTTTCTACTTCTATTAAGAACATAAGGAAGGAAGAACACTGCAGCAGGCCTGTTGGCCCATACTAGGCATGTCCTTCACAATCCATTCCACTAACAGAATATTTGCCCAACATAATTTTCAACGCCTTTGACAATCACATTCAAATCCAACCCCTCTCACTCATGCATTTATCCAACCTAAATTTGAAACTACCCAAGGTTTTAGCATCAATACCCCTACTAGGCAGACTGTTCCATTCGTCAACTACTCTATTTCCAAACCATTTGGAGTTACTTACCCTATGTCATTACATGATTAATTCCTCTCTTTTTGAGTTCTCTCACTTAAATTAATCCTGAACCCATGATTGTGACCATTGTTGTGACCCTGCGTAAAGCCACAGTGAGGAGGGTTGGTCACTTCTAGACAGAAAAGGGGAAGGAGGTGGAGGGGGGCGGAGATAGATTGGGGGCGGAGGTGGAGGGGGCGAGAGATGAGGGCGAAGAAAGAGGAAATGAGGGAAAATGAGGGGATGGAAGAGGACTTGCACTTTTAAATGCCACAATATAGTGGGCTGTTTGTGTATTTGTTTATTTACAAAACACTAGAACCGTGTGCTTATTCAGCACTTTAAACATTCCTTTCCTAAACATTTTAAAATTCATATCCTCATTTTCAATTTGCTCTTGTCCGGACCAATTCACTATCGTCCAACACATCTCATTCTCAAAGCAAGTAAAAAAATTCCAAATATTTTTCCCTATGCATCCCAAATCCACAATTAGTTCTATGTCATCAGCCGTGTCAGCAAATGTAGACGAAAGGGTAAATAACCCCACCATTTATGCTAGAAGAGATGTTGGGGTCTTAAGGAGAGTGACTGCCCCGACGCATAGGTATACACTACTCGAACCACGCAGGGAACGAGACCCTAGCTTCAGCAGTTCACAGTTCGCAACCTGAAAATTGTATCGCGATGTTTAGAGAGGAGCTTACGCCGACGTTTCGGTCCCACTTGGACCATTTACAAAGTCACAAGTCACGGTCCAAGTCAGACCGAAACGTCGTTTACCTGGAGTTTACATGGAGAGGGTTTCGGGGTCAACGCCCCCGCGTCTCGGTCTGAGACCAGGCATCATGGTGGATCAAGGTCTGATCAACCAGACTGTTACTGCTGGCTCGTCGCAAACTTCTATGTGCGGGTTATTTGTATATTGTTCCAGTCCCGGTATTGTGCCTTTCTGTTCTCCATTTGCAATGTTCAACTTCAATGTTTGTCTAGTAGTGACAGGTGAGGTAGTTATGAATTGTTCAGGCCACTGGGCATTCCGTCTCTTTCCTCACCCAACTCTGTGTGATTCGTGCGACTCGCTTCAAGTCTCACCAGGAGTCACATTCAGGCCGCTGCTCACGGTTTTATCTGTCTCCTCACTTGGTCGCCTCCCTCCATAACCCGAGTGAATATTTCCTTGTTACCTTACAAATCTCCGAAGCTTTCAGCAGAGTTTACTATCAGGTTGCTCTTGTTAGACTTTTCTCGGAGAAAAAGCATGCAATTTCGATTCTCTCGCTCTCTCTTTCTCTCTCATTCTTCCCCCTCTCACAGTTTTCCTCTTCCATTTTCTCGTCTTCCTCTCTGTCAACTTTTTCATTTCTCTTCCAATAACCCGGTCATTCTTTCACACTATTTCCACTATCATTCTTTTATCTTGTCTCAGTGTCTTCACTCCTCAATCCTTCCTCCCCTTCCCTAACACACAAGAGCTTTTCAGAATTATGAAAGCGAGTGTCTGACACTTGTGTTGCAATCTAAATGCAGTTATCTTACCTAGGCTTATAGTCTTGTCCTTGCAATGGTTCTAAAATGACTTTATATACTCTCCTCTGGAAGATTATAGGCGTCAAGCCATAGGAGCAAGATAATGTTCCCAGCGTTTCACACAATTACATTTAATTAATACAAAATTGCTTTTATTAGGTTCTATTCCTATTGGGTACAAGGTGAAATTGGAGCCATGCGAGACAGCTTTTATTTCAAGAATGAACACTCGATAATAGAGCAATGTTATTTCGTAACAAGAAGCATAGAGAGACTTCTTAACTGTTCGTCTTGTGGAATAATAACTGTTCTGGCTTTACCCGTAGTCGGGGTCAGGGAAAACTTTCACAACATTTGACTTTCAGCGTAAAAAAAAAGGCTGGCAATATTTCTCTGCTATGGAAAGCTCTGTTGAAATAACAGGTTCAACGAGGATGACGCCACGATCAAGGCGGGTCGCCTTGCACGGTCCTTTACTGTCCAGAATACATAACTAGGATAGGAGCTGGCCAGCAGTAGGCCATCCCAGAGTGGTCCATACTGAAGTTGTGAATAAACTTGTGCACGGTGTGCGTTGATGTTCTTAGGCTTTTTTGGCTGCTTTGTTTGCAAGGTCAAACTCGTGGTTATTAAGAATTTTAACCTCAAGATATACTGATTAATGCTACCCTTATCATTTAGTCTATGTATTAGTTTCAGTTATTACATTAGGAAAGGTTAAAGAAACCTGCTACTGCCTACGTATGCAAGATCTTGCTGGGGGCACTGGGCATCATCTCTTGTACAAGCTAAGACTGGGCACCTGCGTAGGTTTGAAGTTCACATTCCCTCTTCATACTCTCTCCAAACTTCCTCCTATCCCTTATTTCGAGTCTCTCTATATCCTTTCCGCATCCTAGCAGCTTTTCCTCTCTCTTCAGAGATAAAGAGGAGGTCGAGGGATGCATCTCAGCTTCCCACTGCTCTCAACAACACAGCGAGTGCCAGACAGACTGCCTCGCGACGCGAGTGTCTCCTCAAGTCCTTCTCACTCCATTCTCTAGAGCTCAGTCTCAAATCTTTAATTTAAAACGCTTACGTGTTGATATTCACAGAGTTTCCTTAACTACAGGGTGTCCTTCACGAATGTTTATGTTTATATAAAGCTAATGTAACCAATGGCTCTGAACACACATACATACTGGTATTAAAGGAAGTGGATGTAGGTTGTTGGGTGGAAAGTGGAACAGACTAGAGGACGAAGGGAATATGCAGGACTCAAAACATACACAGTTTCGGACACAGGAGGCCAGAAATACGTGACCCGGTATTTAAGAGTTTAAGAGGCGAGATCAAGAGATACGAAACACCCCATTCAAACGCAAATCTGTGAGGAGGTGTATGTACTTAGTCACAGGCTCATTATATCTGCGTTATACGCCCCTCCCACACCCACACTTTCCCCCAAACCCTCCCAATACAGCCCACAACAACTCCCCCCCACATTCGTAAGTACGTGGCGAGATTGTAGCAGTAATATCATTGACTAAAAGTTAAGTCAAGGCGAGAGAAGCACAAGAACCAGACCATCAAAAGTGACCCTAATTACCTGCTTCTCAGTGCCAACCACGACGATACTGCAGCGCACCAGTGCCAACCACGACGCTACAGCACCAGTGCCAACCACGACGCTACAGCAGCAGTGCCAACCACGACGCTACAGCAGCAGTGCCAACCACGACGCTACAGCAGCAGTACCAACCACGACGCTCCTGCAGCAGTGCCAACCACGACGATACTGCAGCGCAGCAGTGACAACCACGACGCTACTGCAGCAGTGACAACCACGACGCTACAGCAGCAGTGACAACCACGACGCTACAGCAGCAGTGACAACCACGACGCTACTGCAGCAGTGACAACCACGATGCTACAGTAGCAGTGACAACCACGATGCTACAGCAGCATTGCCAACCACGACGCTACTGCAACAGTGACAACCACGATGCTACTGCAGCAGTGACAACCACGATGCTACAGCAGCATTGCCAACCACGACGCTACTGCAACAGTGACAACCACGATGCTACAACAGCAGTGACAACCACGACGCTACTGCAGCAGTGACAACCACGACGCTGCTGCATCAGTGGCAACCACGATGCTACTGCAGTAGTGATAACCACGACGCTACTGCAGCAGTGACAACCACGACGCTACTGCAGCAGTGACAACCACGACGCTACAACAGCAGTGTCAACCACGACGCTACAGCAGCAGTGCCAACCACGACGCTACAGCAGCAGTACCAACCACGACGCTCCTGCAGCAGAGCCAACCACGACGATACTGCAGCGCAGCAGTGACAACCACGACGCTACTGCAGCAGTGCCAACCACGACGCTACAGCAGCAGTGACAACCACGACGCTACAGCAGCAGTGACAACCACGACGCTACTGCAGCAGTGACAACCACGATGTTACAGCAGCAGTGACAACCACGATGCTACAGCAGCATTGCCAACCACGACGCTACTGCAACAGTGACAACCACGATGCTACTGCAGCAGTGACAACCACGATGCTACAGCAGCATTGCCAACCACGACGCTACTGCAACAGTGACAACCACGATGCTACAACAGCAGTGACAACCACGACGCTACTGCAGCAGTGACAACCACGACGCTGCTGCATCAGTGGCAACCACGATGCTACTGCAGTAGTGATAACCACGACGCTACTGCAGCAGTGACAACCACGACGCTACTGCAGCAGTGACAACCACGACGCTACAACAGCAGTGTCAACCACGACGCTGCTGCATCAGTGGCAACCACGACGCTGCTGCAGCAGTGACAACCACGACGTTACAGCAGTAGTGACAACCACGACGCTACAGCAGCAGTGTCAACCACGACGCTGCTGCAGCAGTGACAACCACGACGTTACAGCAGTAGTGACAACCACGACGTTACAGCAGTAGTGACAACCACGACGCTACAGCAGCAGTGTCAACCACGACGCTGCTGCATCTGTGGCAACCACGACGCTACTGCAGCAGTGACAACCACGACGCTACTGCAGCAGTGTCAACCACGACGCTACTGCAGCAGTGACAACCACGACGCTGCTGCATCAGTGACAACCACGACGCTGCTGCAGTAGTGACAACCACGACGCTGCTGCAACAGTGACAACCACGACGCTACAGCAGTAGTGACAACCACGACGCTGCTGTATCAGTGACAACCACGACGCTGCTGCAGTAGTGACAACCACGACGCTGCTTCATCTGTGGCAACCACGACGCTACTGCAGCAGTGACAACCACGACGCTACTGCAGCAGTGTCAACCACGACGCTACTGTATCAGTGGCAACCACGACGCTACTGCAGTAGTGAAAACCACGACGCTGCTGCAAGTGACAACCACGACGCTACAGCAGTAGTGACAACCCCGACGCTACTGCAGCAGTGACAACCACGACGCTGCTGCAACAGTGACAACCACGACGTTACAGCAGTAGTGACAACCACGACGCTACAGCAGCAGTGTCAACCACGACGCTGCTGCATCTGTGGCAACCACGACGCTACTGCAGCAGTGACAACCACGGCGCTACTGCAGCAGTGTCAACCACGACGCTACTGCAGCAGTGTCAACCACGACGCTACTGCAGCAGTGACAACCACGACGCTACAGCAGTAGTGACAACCACGACGCTGCTGTATCAGTGACAACCACGACGCTGCTGCAGTAGTGACAACCACGACGCTGCTGCATATGTGGCAACCACGACGCTACTGCAGCAGTGACAACCACGACGCTACTGCAGCAGTGTCAACCACGACGCTACTGCAGCAGTGACAACCACGACGCTGCTGTATCAGTGGCAACCACGACGCTACTGCAGTAGTGACAACCACGACGCTGCTGCAACAGTGACAACCACGACGCTACAGCAGTAGTGACAACCACGACGCTACTGCAGCAGTGACAACCACGACGCTGCTGCAACAGTGACGACCACGACGCTACTGCAGCAGTGACAACCACGACGCTACTGCAGCATTGACAACCACGACGCTACTGCAGCAGTGGGAACCACGACGCTGCTGCAGCAGTGACAACCACGACGCTACTGCAGCATTGGCAACCACGACGCTACAGCAACAGTGACAACCACGACGCTACAGCAGCAGTGACAACCACGCTACAGCAGCAGTGACAACCACGCTACAGCAGCAAGCAGCAGAAGCTGGCACAACCAGACAGCAGCAGGGATTGCTGAATTCAGAGCGGCGCGCTGTACCCAAAAGGGTCATACAGAGCCCACGAGATTAGAGGCAAACATGTTTGAGCCAAAGAAATTGATGGGTAGCTCCCGTTCCTTGGATCAAGATCTCATCTGTATGTAAGGAGGCATTTCAAAACCGTGACACTCTCGCTACCATTCAGTAACAGACAGACACACAAAAACAGTCAGTCAGTAGTAGTAGCTGCTACTACTATTACTACTACTGCTACTACTACTGCTACTACTACTACTACTGCTGCTACTACTGCTACTACTACTACTACTACTACTACCTCACTAAATTCGTATAAATTTTAATTGGAATTTAAGTTTCAATATTTATTGCTGGACGTAAGTCTTGGTATTAAGAAAAATGACAAGAAGAATATCAGGAGAGAGAAAGAGAAGACGAAGATAAAGAGGAAAGAAATAGGAAAAAAGAAAAAGGTATAACAAGAAAAAATATAGAGTAAGGAGCAAAAAGAAACGTAAAGAAAAAGGAAGAAAAAGAAAATCAAAAGACAAAGAGAGAGAGAGAGAGAGAAAGGAAGAGAGCGCAGAACAAAAGGAGCTGCTGGAGGAGCGCAGGGGAGCAATAAACACAACATATTCCTTGTTATTATTTTCCAAGGTTCTCGCAGAGCCTTTTTAAATTACGTCTGCTCGATGTTGCGGTATTTTTACGCAAAGTTGTGCGTAATTTGTTTGCTAACTCGAACGCGCGTTAAGTTCCCGCAACACAAGTGACTTAGGACAAGTCTTTCATGATAGCAAATACCAAAGTTTTTTGACTTTTGTTCTTTTCTTTTCCTGTTGGAATATTTTAAAAATTACTTTCTGAGAGTAATCCACGTGGGATTATTATTTTTATTTGTGAATATAACAACAGTGTCAAGATTATTATTGAATAATAATTTACAATAAATGTTAAATAAAAGTCACAGTATCGTACCAAGAATAATTCAAAACAAAAATCTGATCTAATGAATTCACAGCCTGATTTGGAATAGGAACTTGAGACGACGTTTTGGTCACAAGTAGACGTCATTATAGCCCAAGATGGATCGAAACGTCGTATTTAGCTTCTCCTAATTGTGGGATAGTTCTGAACTAATACTGAATTCTAGTTACCAATAAATCAGGCTGTTTAACCAAGTAAATGTAAACGGGTATATTACATGAACGACCGCAAATCACCCATGAAGCTATCGAACGTTTTTTTTTTTGGTAGTGATAACTAGTAAATTAACCTACATAGCAGACCAATAAACCAATTTATAACGTTATAAAATTCTGTATATCAGACCGTCCTCGTTAATGTGCGTCTGATATGAACCGTATTAAGTATAACGAAGTTTTCGTGTGTACGAATATTTCAAGAGTGTGAAAGGAACGTAGATCAACAGTCAATGTTCACAAACTTGTAATAATGTTGGTAAAATTACCTACAACGTTTCGCTCATGGAGAGCGAAACGTTGCCACAATAAAATGTCGCATTTGCTAAAGGCTGTTGCTGCTGACTGACCAGCCATGAGTCCTTTCACCTAACATAACCTCAAACGTATACATTTACACACGCGCACAGCTTTCAGAATAGGTATGACAGGAACAACGAGGTTAACTAGTAAACACAGTCTCGGCCACATGTAAGGCCAGGTTTAGAGCGCTCAATCGTTGACAGTCACAAATAGCCGTGTTATGACTAGTTAAAAAAAAACTAAAACATCTGGCCACGAAAAACTACGAATGAAAAGTTTGAACGAACCGCAGGAATTTAAAACTTTGAACTTTAAATATTTTCCCCATATTTTACTTGGCAATAGTGACAAATACTTCATTTAATTTTTATTAATACCACTTGACAAAAAAAAAGGGTGACTTTTCATAATGTTTTTCGAAATCTAATTCATTTACCAAAGAAAGTCAAAATTGCTATGAGCGCCGAACAGTGAAGTTAATTAGGAAGGCATTAAAAATGTGACTGCATCTCATCAAATGGAGAATAGAACCAGAAAAATGAGAAAGAGAATGTGTTTACAAGTCGTGATGAACAGAGGGAAGCGAAAGCGCACTAAAATTGACTTTGAAAAGGAATTGCGAGACGAGTCTAGGAGACGTGATTGCAAGGCAATAACAAACTGCAACACCAGACTGCAAGTGCTGTTGCAAACCTCTTCATGTTATCCAGTTTCTTGATTAGATGTGTGTGTGTGTGTGTGTGTGTGTGTGGAGGAGGTGTATGGATAACGAAAGAACAAAGAAGCGACAATAGAAGGAATAAACGAAACAATAGGCCACGAGAATATCGAGATGGAACATGAGCAAAGACAAAATTAAAAGGCAGAGGAGATAAGGAGGACGAAACAAAGACAAAATCCAGAGGATTCAAACCATGAGAACGAAATTCAAAAAGAAGTATAAAGTTCACCAAGACTAAGAACACATGACTCAACACATGAGAACACACGACTCAACAATGATCAGTAATGAACAGATGGATAACGAGTACTGAGCAAGAGATGAAGGTAGAGACTACGATGGAGATGGGAGAAATAGCGGCAACAGTGATGAAAAAGGACACAGCAGAAAGTACACACATGACTTACGACTCTCAAATGTCTTACTAGACCTTGAATAGTCTGTACACTAAAGAGAAGGAAGCTCTTAAGAGGGATCACATTATTGGTAACCTTACTGACTCAAAACCCTTTCAAAATAACTCGCAAAGTCGAAATAACACGATTGCAAAGAAATCACATCCGAGTGGTTAACGCACTGTCCTGCGAGTTTTAGGAATCGCTTGCCATGGGTTCAAACCCCACCCGTTTCCTGATTTCCTTTCAAAGTGAGCTTGAAAGCGGTTTTAAACCATCGAAGGTCACCGAGGCAGAAGCCAGTTACAGACTGCATTTTGTATTGTGCAGCCATCGCCTCAGTTGTGACCCGCTCATTACCAAGGACACCAACGTATTCCAAACATACTTATGACTACAGACTTTTGTTAAGACAATTTCTCCTACGCTGTGTGTAGTTTTTTCCCCATCAGTCTTGTGTGTGGAGCTGTCAAATAACTTACTGAAGTCCATACACACAGTATCGCATTCTTTACCTTAGTCTGCCGCCTCAGATACCTTAGCGGAAAAGATTAGTAAATTTATTAAGCAAGAAGCCACTTTATAAAACTGTATTGAAGTTCATTGATCAGAGCATCAGTTTTCCCACATCTGGGGAGCAAGGGGCTAGTAACCTCTGTATAAATTACGAAATGTACAAAGAAAACCTTCATAGTATTCTTTTCTCGGGTCACCTTGCCTCAGTGGCAGACGTCCGGTGTTGAAAAAACTTTCCCACAAGTGAGGTTAAACTGAGTGGTTTTGAATAACTGTGTTAGGCCTAGGGGTATCGAGATAGGCATACCCGAATTCAAGAAAATTAAAATGAAACGAGACATTCAATTAGAAGTTTAATTTTTATATAAAATGCTAAAGTTCTTAATATGACAAGTAAACAATTTTGCTTTAAATGTACACGCAAATTCTCCTTATAGTTAATTCACTAAATATTCCTAACTTATCATACCAGGCCGCCGCCTTCATCCTACCTCAGTCCCATCCTTCTCTCTTTTATGCAAGCCCCCTGCTAACACTTTTATGCAAGCCCCCTGCTAACACTTTTATGCAAGCCCCCTGCTAACACTTTTATGCAAGCCCCCTGCTAACACTTTTATGCAAGCCCCCTGCTAACACTTTTATGCAAGCCCCCTGCTAACACTTTTATGCAAGCCCCCTGCTAACACTTTTATGCAAGCCCCCTGCTAACACTTTTCCCTTCGTTATCACGAATAAATTCACACTATTACACCAATCCAAATTAACTTTCAATTTCTTATTCTCCTTGAGAATTAGAACTAAGTTTAGAAATCTTGATTCTTATAATGTGTGACATTGTTCTTCAAAGCCCTTTGAGCAAGCAACGTTAGCAGATATATAATACTCACTCATATTCTCCAAACTAACGCTCGGCTACAAGACAGAACAATTCCCCAAACCAACACTGGACTACAAGACAGAACAATTCCCCAAACCAACACTGGGCTACAAGACAGAACAATTCCCCAAACCAACACTGGGCTACAAGACAGAACAATTCCCCAAACCAATACTCGGCTACAAGACAGAACAATTCCCCAAACCAACACTGGGCTACAAGACAGAACACTTCCCCAAACCAACACTGGACTACAAGACAGAACAATTCGCTCCCCCAAGTCAATCATCATCCTGAGATAAATTGAAAATAATAAAAAACAGTGGATGTCAAACTCTTCAGAATCAAATCAATCAAAATCAAATATGTTACCCATTCAAAGTTGGGTGAGTAGAGGTCAGGCTAAACCGCTTCAAGGTAACGTAAATAATTAAAACTAAATAAACCATGTGATAATTAGCAATGATATAAATTATTAGTCACACACACACACACACACACACACGTGACTGTATAATCCTGTCATTTAGCAGGAATTATTATTAAAGAGTTAGAGAGTTAATAATATATAATCGACATGAATTATGCCGAGGATTATCATGTGAAGCAGCAAATACATTTATCTGCAGGAATTATATATTTGTTACAACCCTTAAGATATAATTAATGGGATTATAAGTGTATATTAGCGTTGTTATATAGTAAGTTATTAACTGGCCAGGTCATCACTCATCGACAAGACCGGCGACTCATCGACAAGGCCGGCGACTCATCGACAAGGCCGGCGACTCATCGACAAGGCCGGCGACTTATCGACAAGGCCGGCGACTCATCGACAAGGCCGGCGACTCATCGACAAGGCCGGCGACTCATCGACAAGGCCGGCGACTCATCGACAAGGCCGGCGACTCATCGACAAGGCCGGCGACTCATCGACAAGGCCGGCGACTCATCGACAAGGCCGGCGACTCATCGACAAGGCCGGCGACTCATCGACAAGGCCGGCGACTCATCGACAAGGCCGGCGACTCATCGACAAGGCCGGCGACTCATCGACAAGGCCGGCGACTCATCGACAAGGCCGGCGACTCATCGACAAGGCCGGCGACTCATCGACAAGGCCGGCGACTCATCGACAAGGCCGGCGACTCATCGACAAGGCCGGCGACTCATCGACAAGGCCGGCGACTCATCGACAAGGCTGGCGACTCATCGACAAGGCTGGCGACTCATCGACAAGGCTGGCGACTCATCGACAAGGCTGGCGACTCATCGACAAGGCTGGCGACTCATCGACAAGGCTGGCGACTCATCGACAAGGCTGGCGACTCATCGACAAGGCTGGTTGTTGTATGTTCGCCGGTACATCCGCCCGGGTCTTCTCCAAATGGTGACCCGGCAAGGACAAGGCTGGTGACTCAAGTCTGGTATTGCGACCCTGAATGGGGCACAATGTTTATAAATGTATATATTTCATTCTTGATGAATATTATCTTTAATATAATTTTATATTGCTGTTATTTCCAGCTTGTTTCACTGCCGGCTCCGTGCTGGCGTAGCTGGGCAGTCTACGGGAGAATCACGTGAGGAGTGACGTGATCGCACCTGAGTTTGGAGACGCCTTGCCTTACTCTCTCTTCTTTGTTGATGCTGGTTCTACCAACACCTCCCTCTTCTCTCTTTTCTCTGTTCGTTATTAACACTCTGGTAGAGAATGTTTTCGGTGATGAGACAAAACATACTTCTCATAAGTAAGTTTATTTAGGTATACACAAATACAGTTACATAGATTATCATACATAGCAGCATATGTGTAGAGAACCTTCGATAACCCAAAAAAGTCAGAGTGACTTATTTCCATTTCTTATTTCGTAACTCTGTTTAACAGAGCATAGTTTAGACTTAGTGATTTTCGACGTTTTAGTGAGGTTGTGTCGTACTGACACTCTGAGACACCCAGGTCCTGAGCTTTAGCTTCTGGCCTAATATCTTCTGGCATCTGCGCACCGTCGTAGTCGGGGATTTGGTTATGCTGAACTTAGTATTAAGGGAGTTTTATGCCTTTTATGGAGGATCTGCTGATGGTCCCCAGTTAGGATCGTTATTTTATCTCCTTGTTCCTGACGCTGTGCTGCTGCTTCTGTCGTGTCAGTATCATATATACACTTGTGTAGTGTATCAGCATTCATCCCACTTATACAGCTGGTCCCTTTGCGTGTGACGTCACGATACCCGCTGACGTCAGAGGCCCAGCGCATGTGCATA
>WNWK01038388.1:0-12500 GCA_009830355.1 Cherax destructor | reverse complement strand
ATTGACTGAAGGTCACCAGCTAATAAATTCTCGGAATTTCTAGTGGTTTTAAGACATATTTGGGATATTTTCTTGGTATTTTGTGGGTGTAGGAATTGTGTTTGTAGGCCGTGACTATGTGAAATTAAGTAGGCCTAGGGTTATGAAGGAATTTGGCATTTTTTGGGTGGTTAAAATGACTAGGCTTGTGTAGTGGATATTTAGATACAGATGGAAATAGTATAATTATTATATATAATATAATAAGAGCCAAAATAACCATGGGGGGAGTTGAATGATAGCTCTAGGCCTTTCGTGCTGCAATCAACACATCATCAGGAGCTTGCAATGTTGCAAAAAACAGGAGGATGTGCAAGTATATACTATGACGCCTGCAGGCGTCCATTGTATATACTTGCACATCCTCCTGTTTCTGCAACATTGCAAGCTCCTGATGATGTGTTGATTGCAGCACGAAAGGCCTAGAGCTATCATTCAACTCTCCCCGTGGTTGTTTTGTGTTGCTTGGCCGCAATAATACGTTAACATGTGTGTCAACTACCCACCAAGATGACCCAGACTTATTTACCTTTTAGAGATGTGACAAGAACTGCATCTTCACTGTTTTTTTTTAGTTTCTATGACTGGTGTTGGTTCTGTCGTGATCTATACGGATTTATGAATGACAAGTGGAGTTGTTGAATGTGTGCTATGGAATATTTAGGCCTTGGATAATGAGAAAATTGGAATTTTCCTGTTTAAAAGCGAGTAGGCTGTGTGGAAGCCGTCTTGTGGGATGACAACTATCCTCTACTCAATATTTACAGAGTTTTCTTTTTTAAGGTATATAGCGTTAGGGATCACGTAAGATGTTCTTGCATATGTCAAATAAAATATTTACGCTGTGAATATTGAGAAAATTGAAATTTTCTTTGTGTTTAAGACGAGTGTAGGCTGTGAGGAACCTGTCTTGTGAGTTGCCTACTGTTATCTACTTACTATTTTGAGAGTTGGTTTTAAGATATATGGCATTAGGCATCATGTGAGAGGTTCTTGCATATGTCAGGTAAAATATTTAGGACGTGAATAACGAGAAAATAAATAATTTGTGGTAAAAAAAGAGTAGGCATCAGAGCGCCAACTAGAGGTATGCCAGGTACTGGTCTTCTTATTGTTTACAGTCTTTTAATATATATGACTTCTGTAGTCATGTAAGAGGCTGTGGCATATGCCAGATAAAATATTTAGGCCGTGAATGTTAAGAAAATTTAATTTTTGTCATAAAAACCAGCGGGCATCAGGAACTCACCTAGATGGATGCCGGGCATCCTAGTCTTACGATTTACAGATTTTTTTTTTTTTTTTAAGATATAGAGCACCAGGAATCACGTAAGAAGCTTTTGCATAGGCCAGATAAAATATTTAAGCCGTGAATGTTAAAAAAAAAAAAAATTCTGATTAACTTAGCAGGCATCAGAAACTCACCTAGATGGATGCCAGCCATCCTAGTCTCACTATTTTGAGATTGTTTTAAGATACATAACACCAGGAATCACCTAAGAGGCTGTGGCCTATGCCAGATAAAATATTGAGGCCGTGAATGACGAGAAAAATAAATTTTTGTGATAAAATCCAGCAAGCATCAGGGGACCCAGGTAGAGGGTTGCCTACCACACAGGTGTCAGTGTTGATGTAGAGGTTAACGGGGAAGGATGTGTGCTGCAGCCTCCTGAGACAGGCACACACAGCGTCCTCAATAAGTGCTTTTTGAGTGTATATATGTGGTGGAAGATCCTGTGCATGGATACAAGAGAGTGAGGGGTATATACAGTGTCGACTGGGAATAATGGATATCCCTCAGAGACTTGGTATACTGGTATATATGACAGCATACGTCGCTCTGGCTCAAGGTAACCCACTCAATTTCGCAATGCAAAGCCCATTTTCCAATATTTCCCATTGTTTTACCCACCCATTAACATTTTTCCCTTGATCTAACGGACATTTTAGGCTTCCCCAACCTTCTTCTCCCACAGTAGGCCTAGGGAATCCAAATTTAAAGCCTAAAAAGTCATTCTTTTTAACAGAAAGTGAAATTATATCGGCCTTCTGGGTTATGTTTTTTTCTTTTAATGTCAAATAACTGTGCAGGAATATTGTGTTTCTTTTAAATATTACGTAATACAAAGAGGAATACACAAATATTAATAAATACACAGATATTACAATGTTTATAAGTGATTTATATATGTGTATACACATAGGTGTGTATTAATGTATATACACTGAGAAACATGCAGATAATAATATGTATCTACTATCTACTTGATCTCTCACACAAGTAGATAAAGTAGACACTTCACCTAGAAGTAAGTAGGTACCTGGGTGTTAGTTACCACAGGTATACCACAGACTGAAGGGAGATAGATATCCCAACAACTCCTGGGATACCTTCCTACCTCACTGTTGACATCACTAATTTAAACACTTATCAAATATATATATATATATATATATATATATATATATATATATATATATATATATATATATATATATATATATATATATATATATATATATATATATATATATATATATACTAAATATCTTGTTTTTAAAGTGGGTTAGAATCCTTACCCTGTAAGCCATGCGTGTTGTAAGAGGCCAGTAAAATTCTGGCAGCAATACCTGGAGTTTACCTGGAGAGGGTTTCGGGGGTCTGAGACCAGGCCTCGTAGTGGATCAGGACCTGATCAACCAGGCTGTTACTGCCGGGCGCACGCAAACTGACGTACGAACCACAGCCCGATTTGTCAGGTACTGACTTTAGGTGCCTTTTTGAAGACATCCAGGGGTCTATTGGTAATCTCGCTTATGTATGCTGGGAGGCAGTTTAACAGTCTTGGGCCCATAACACTTATGGTGTTGTCTCTCAGTGTACTCGTGGCGACCCTGCTGGTGATTGGGGGAATGTTGCATCTCCTGCCGAGTCTTTTGCTTTCATAGGCATTGATTTTCGTGTGCAGGTTGGGTACTAATTCCTCTAGGATTTTCCAAGTGTATATTATCATGTATCTCTCTCACCTGCGTTCCAGGGAATACAGATCAAGGAACCGTTCCCAGTAATTTAAGTGCTTTATCATACTTGTGTGTGCCGTGAAAGTTCTCTGTACATTCTCCAGGTCAGTTAATGTACAGCAGTATTCCAGCCTAGAGAGAACAAGCGATTTGAAAAAAATCATCATGGGCTTGGAGTCCCTAGTTTTGAAGGTTCTCATTATCCATCCTATTATTTTCCTAGCAGCTGTGGTAGATACATTGTTGTGATCTTTGAAGGCGAGATCCTCTGACATTATCACTCCCAGGTCCTTGAGCAAGATAATACTATAAATTATCAAATTCTGGCAGCAAGAGGCTAGTAACGTCTGTATAAATTATGAAATCTAGAAAGATATGTTAATGTTGAGTTTGTACGTGTATAGAAGTTGCATTGATGTGAGCAGAGAATTAATGTTATGAGATGAAACTGGATGTCCTGGCCCTAAGAGAAAGCTGGGAAAGGCAGGGAATTTCAATGGGAAGTGAATGTCACTAAATCTAGATCATCTAGAGAGATTCCAGCAGAAGAAGAGTTGTGGAAATATTAAATAATAATAATATTTATTTCTAGCAGTACTTGATACAACTTATACAGAGCATAGCTGACATTAGTGACATACAACTATATAGAAAGTTCCTGGTATGTAGAGCATTTCCCGCAACTTAGGTTAATTTTGTCCCCCAGGATGCCACCCACACCAGTCATCTGACACTGCTAGGTGAACACTGACAGCAGGTGTCTTAAGGAAACACGCCCAGTGTTTCCACCAGTACCGGGGATCGAACCACGGACCTCAGTGTGTGAGCCATGGATGCAGTTTAGGAGTTGAAATTCAAGAATTAAGTGAATTAGAATAATGATGAGACGTGTGGAGTGAGGAACACAGAAAGTATTTATGCTAAACTTTCTATGGCTCACACACTGAGGTCCGTGGTTCGATCCCCGGTACGGGTGGAAACACTGGGCGTGTCTCCTTAAGACTCTTGCTGTCAGTGTTCACCTAGCAGTAAGTAGGTACCTGGGTGTTAGTCACCTTACACCTGCTGTCACTGTTCACCTAGCAGTAAGTAGGTACCTGGATGTCAGGTGACTGGTGTGGGTGGCATCCTGGGGGACAAAATTAACCTAAGTTGTGGGAAATGCTCTACATAACCTGGAACTTTCTATATAGTAGTATGTCATTGGTGTCAGCTATGGTCTGTATAAGTTGTACCAAGTACTGCAAGAAATAAACATTATTATTATTATTATTATTATTAAGGCTCATGTGCAACAGTTAGGTATCTGTATCCAGAAACCTTTCACCTACACAGTAAGCTTCTTCAGTCAAATACAGAGGAGTCAGTAGAGGCAGTAGAGATGTAAAGACGATGCAATCAGTCCCTCTTGTAGATGTAAATTTGAGGGGGTCAGTCCCTTGACTATTTTAACCTAGATTAACTTATCTTAGGCTGACCTATACTAGGCTATCTTAGAATAGTTAAGACAGCACATACACGTACACTAGTCCCCACACAAACACGTACACTAATCCCCACACAAACACGTACACTAGTCCACAAACATGTACACTAGTCCTCAAACACGCACACTAGTCCACAAACACGTACACTAGTCCCCACACAAACACGTACACTAGTCCACAAACACGTACACTAGTCCTCACACAAACACGTACACTAGTTCCCACACAAACACTTACACTAATCCACAAACACGTACACTAATCGCCACACAAACGTTCACTAATCCCCACACAAACACGTACACTAATCCCCACACAAACACGTACACTAATCCCCACACAAACACGTACACTAATCCCCACACAAACACGTACACTAATCCCCACAAACACGTACACTAATCCCCACACAAACACGTACACTAATCCCCACACAAACACGTACACTAGTCCACAAACACGCACACTAGTCCCCACACAAACACGTACACTAATCCCCACACAAACACGTACACTAGTTCCCACAAACACGTACACTAGTCCACACAAACACGTACACTAGTCCCCACACAACACGTACACTAGTCCACAAACACGACACTAGTCCCCACACAAACACGTACACTATTCCCACACAAACACGTACACTAATCCCCACACAAACACGTACACTAATCCCCACACAAAACACGTTCACTAATCCCCACACAAACACGTACACTAGTCCCCACACAAACACGTACACTAGTCCACAAACACGCACACTAGTCCCCACACAAATTAACTTACTAACAAACAGTCAGTACACAGTAATTACTGCAATTGCAAGGGGAAATTACCCTCGTTGCAAAGGACCAGTTTTGTGCAGTGAATCGCTAATTACTGTTGCAAAATGATTATTATATTTTTATAAGAGGATGTTAAGACGTTTGTGAGTTTGCGACTCGCTGTGAGAATATTATTGACCTTTGTTGTTATGGTCGTATTTGTATTTATTTTAGATTTTTGTTGAGATTTATTGATGATTCTGACAACAGTGTTGGTGACACCAGTGTTGCTGTCACCAGTGTTGGTGACACCAGTGTTGGTGACATCAGTATTGGTGACACCAGTGTTGCTGGTGGTTGCTGTGGTTGCTGATACTAGTGTTGGTGACACCAGTGTTGGTGACATCAGTGTTGCTGACACCAGTGTTGCTGGTGGTTGCTGATACTAGTGTTGGTGACACGAGTGTTGGTGACATCAGTGTTGCTGACACCAGTGTTGCTGGTGGTTGCTGATACTAGTGTTGGTGACACGAGTGTTGCTGACACCAGTATTGCTGACACCAGTGTTGCTGGTGGTTGCTGATACCAGTGTTGCTGGTGGTTGCTGATACCAGTGTTGCTGGTGGTTGCTGATACAGTGTTGCTGGTGGTTGCTGATACCAGTGTTGGTGACACCAGTGTTGCTGACACCATTGTTTCTGACACCAGTGTTGGTGACACCAGTATTGCTGACACCAGTGTTGCTGACACCAGTATTGCTGACACCAGTGTTGCTGTCACCAGTGTTGCTGACACCAGTGTTGCTGACACCAGTGTTGCTGACACCAGTGTTACTGACACCAGTGTTGCTGACAACAGTGTTGCTGACACCATTGTTTCTGACACCAGTGTTGGTGACACCAGTATTGCTGACACCAGTGTTGCTGACACCAGTATTGCTGACACCAGTGTTGCTGTCACCAGTGTTGCTGACACCAGTGTTGATGACACCAGTGTTGCTGACACCAGTGTTACTGACACCAGTGTTGCTGACACCAGTGTTGCTGACACCAATGTTGCTGACAACAGTGTTGCTGACACCAGTGTTGCTGACACCAGTGTTGGTGATACCAGTGTTGCTGACACCAGTGTTGCTGACACCAGTGTTGCTGACACCAGTGTTGCTGACACCAGTGTTACTGACACCATTGTTGCTCATACCAATGTTGCTGACACCAGTGCTGCTGACACCAGTGTTGCTGACACCAGTGTTGCTGACACCAGTGTTGCTGACACTAGTGTTACTGACAACAGTGTTGCTGACACCAGTGTTGCTGACACCAGTGTTGCTGGCACCAGTGTTGCTGACACCAGTATTGCTGACACCAGTGTTGCTGACACCAGTGTTACTGACCAGTATTGCTGACACCAGTGTTGCTGACACCAGTATTGCTGACACCAGTGTTGCTGACACCAGTATTGCTGACACCAGTGTTACTGACCAGTATTGCTGACACCAGTGTTGCTGACACCAGTGTTGCTGACACCAGTGTTGCTAACACCAGTGTTGCTGACACCAGTGTTACTGACACCAGTATTGCTGACACCAGTATTGCTGACACCAGTGTTACTGACCAGTATTGCTGACACCAGTGTTGCTGACACCAGTGTTGCTGACACCAGTGTTACTGACCAGTATTGCTGACACCAGTGTTGCTGACACCAGTGTTGCTGACACCAGTGTTGCTGACACCAGTGTTGCTGACACCAGTGTTGCTGACACCAGTATTGCTCTTTTCTATAATGTTAGGGATCACGCAGTTATCCTGTCGACTGGTCCTCTGCTAGAACTATCTAACCAACCTCTAGCTTTCTGTCTACCCTACATCTAGCCTTCACAGACACTGTCTACCCTACTTCTAGCCTTCACAGACACTGTCTACCCTACTTTCAGCCTTCACAGACACTGTCTACCCTACTTCTAGCCTTCATAGACACTGTCTACCCTACTTGTAGCCTTCATAGACACTGTCTACCCTACTTTTAGGATTCACAGACACTGTCTACCCTACTTGTAGCCTTCATAGACACTGTCTACCCTACTTGTAGCCTTCATAGACACTGTCTACCCTACTACCAGCCTTCGCAGACACTGTCTACCCTACTAGCCTTCATAGACACTGTCTACCCTACTAGGATTCACAGACACTGTCTACCCTACTTCTAGCCTTCATAGACACTGTCTACCCTACTTCTAGGATTCAGAGACACTGCCTACCCTACTTCTAGCCTTCACAGACACTGTCTACCCTACTTCTAGCCTTCAGAGACACTGTCTACTCTACTAGCCTTCACAGACACTGTCTACTCTACTTCTAGCCTTCAGAGACACTGTCTACTCTACTTCTAGCCTTCACAGACACTGTCTACCCTACTAGCCTTCATAGACACTGTCTACCCTACTTCTAGGATTCACAGACACTGTCTACCCTACTTCTAGCCTTCAGAGACACTGTCTACCCTACTTCTCGCCTTCACAGACATTGTCTACCCTACTTCTCGCCTTCACAGACACTGTCTACCCTACTTCTCGCCTTCTCATACACTGTCTACTCTACTTCTAGCCTTCAGAGACACTGTCTACCCTACTTCTAGCCTTCAGAGACACTGTCTACTCTACTTCTAGCCTTCATAGACACTGTCTACCCTACTTCTAGCCTTCACAGACACTGTATACCCTACTTCTCGCCTTCACAGACACTGTCTACCCTACTTCTCGCCTTCACAGACTGTCTACTCTACTTCTAGCCTTCAGAGACACTGTCTACTTCTAGCCTTCATAGACACTGTCTACCCTACTTCCAGCCTTCACAGACACTGTCTACCCTACTTCTCACCTTCACAGACACTGTCTACCCTACTTCTCGCCTTCACAGACACTGTCTACTCTACTTCTAGCCTTCAGAGACACTGTCTACCCTACTTCTAGCTCTCAGAGACACTGTCTACTCTACTTCTAGCCTTCATAGACACTGTCTACCCTACTTCTAGCCTTCACAGACACTGTCTACCCTACTTCTCGCCTTCACAGACACTGTCTACCCTACTTCTCGCCTTCACAGACTGTCTACTCTACTTCTAGCCTTCAGAGACACTGTCTACTCTACTAGCCTTCACAGACACTGTCTACCCTACTTCTAGCCTTCACAGACACTGTCTATTCTACTTCTAGCCTTAAGAGACACTGTCTACTCTACTTATAGCCTTCACAGACACTGTCTACTCTACTTCTAGCCTTCAGAGACACTGTCTACCTTACTTCTAGCCTTCAGAGACACTGTCTACTCTACTTCTAGCCTTCACAGACTGTCTACTCTACTTCTAGACTTCAGAGACACTGTCTACTCTACTTCTAGTCTTCATAGACATTGTCTACCCTACTTCCAGCCTTCACAGACACTGTCTACCCTACTTCTAGCCTTCACAGACACTGTCTACCCTACTTCTAGCCTTCAGAGACACTGTCTCCTCTACTTCTAGCCTTCACAGACACTGTCTAATCTACTTGTAGCCTTCACAGACACTGTCTACCCTCCTTCTAGCCTTCACAGACACTGTCTACCCTACTTCTAGTCTTCAGAGACACTGTCTACTCTACTTCTAGCCCTCACAGACACTGTCTACTCCACTTCTAGCCTTCAGAGACACTGTCTACTCTACTTCTAGCCTTCACAGACACTGTCTACTCTACTTCTAGCCTTCACAGACACTGTCTACCCTACTTCTAGCCTTCAGAGACACTGTCTACCCTACTTTTAGCCTTCAGAGACACTGTCTACTCTACTTCTAGCCTTTACAGACACTGTCTACCCTACTTCTAGCCTTCACAGACACTGTCTACGCTACTTTTAGCCTTCAGAGACACTGTCTACCCTACTTTTAGCCTTCAGAGACACTGTCTACTCTACTTCTAGCCTTCACAGACACTGTCAACTCTACTTCCAGCCTTCACAGACATCGTCTGTGATTGTATTTGCTTGCACCACTTCTTTTCTGCAGCATTGCAAGCTCCTGACGTCTTTGATTGCAACACGAAAGGCCTAGAGGTATCATTCATCTCTCCCTTTGATTGTTTTGACGCTTGTTTGCCATATTTGTATAATATATATATATATATACATATATATATATATATATATATATATATATATATATATATATATATATATATATATATAGATAGATAGATAGATAGATAGTTTAGGAGTTAGTTGTGTTATGTATAAGTTTGTAAAGTTCAGAAAGTCACTTGGGAGATGACCAGTCAGTCTGAAGGTCATAGTTCACTTTAACATATTTTACCTGTGACTGTCTTAACTGTTACTGTTAGTTGTGACTGTTAACTGTGTCTTAGCTGTTTTTGTTAACTATCACGGTTAACTGTCTTAACTGTGACTGTTAACTGTGACTTGTGACTGTTAACTGTTAGTTGTAACTGTTACTGTTAACTGTGACTTGTGACTGTTGAATGTTATTGTTAACTGTGACTGTTAAATGTGACTGTTGACTGTTACTTTAACTGTTACTGTTAGCTGTTGCTGTTAACTTTTACTGTTAACTGTGACTGTTACTGTTAAATGTGACTGTTAACTGCGACTGTTAACTGTCAGGTGTGACTGTTAATTGTTACTGTTAACTGTCAGGTGTGACTGTTAATTGTTACTGTTAACTGTCAGGTGTGACTGTTAATTGTTACTGTTAACTGTCAGGTGTGACTGTTAATTGTTACTGTTAAATGTCAGTTGTGACTGTTAACTAACAGTTAACAGTCACACCTGACTGTTAAGTGTTAGTTAACAGTCACACCTGACGGTTAACTGTTAAAGTGACAACTGACTCTCTGTCTCTGTCTCTGTCTCTGTCTCTCTCTCTCTCTCTCTCTCTCTCTCTTAGTGTAATTTCTCAATCTCTGACTAGTCATCCAGGGAGGGGGTGTTGGTGGGGAGGATATTGTTGTGATGGTGGGGAGGGTATTGTGTTGGTGGGGAGGATATTGTGTTGGTACTCACCTAATTGTGGTTGCAGGGGTCGAGACTCAGCTCCTGGCCCCGCCTCTTCGCTGTCCGCTACTGGGTCTCTGCTCTCCCTGCTCCATGAGCTTTATCATACCTCGTCTTAAAACTCTGTATGGTTCCTGCCTCCACTATATCTTTCTCTAGACTATTCCACTTCCTGACTACTCTGTGGCTGAAGAAATGCTTCCTGACATCAATGGTGTGGAGGATATTGTGTTGGTGTGGAGGATATTGTGTTGGTGTGGAGGATATTGTTGTGTTGGGGGGGAGGATATTGTGTTGGTGGGGAGGCGATGTAACATCCCCCCAGTGATAAGCAGGGGTGCCACTAGCACGTTGAGAGACAACACAATAAGTGTCAGGGGCCCAAGATTGTTCAACTGCCTCCCAGCATACATCAGGGGGATTACCAACAAACCCCTGGCTGTCTTCAAGCAGGCACTGGACAGGCACCTCAAGTCGGTACCTGACCAGCCAGACTGTGGTTCGTACGTTGGACTGCGTGCGGTAAGCAGTAACAGCCTGGTTGATTAGGCTCTGGTCCAACATAAGGCCTGGTCACAGACCGGGCCGCAGGGGCGTTGACCCCCCGGAACTCTCTCCAGGTATACTCCAGGTATTGGTGGGGAGGATACTGTTGTGTTGGTGGGGAGGATATTGTTGTGTTGGTGGGGAGGATATTGTGTTGGTGGGGAGGATATTGTGTTGGTGGGGATTATATTGTTGTGTTGGTGGGGAGGATATTGTTGTGGTGGGGAGGGTATTGTGATGGTGGGGAGGATATTGTTGTGTTGGTGGGGAGGATATTGTTGTGTTGGTGGGGAGGATATTGTGATGGTGGGGAGGATATTGTTGTGTTGGTGGGGAGGATATTGTTGTGATGGGGGGGAGGGTATTGTGATGGTGGGGAGGGGAAGACGATAGATAATGTTACAGTTGATGATAGACAGTGTACCATCTCTCAGGCCACTTGATTATACATAATTATTAATTTTTACTGAAGTTACCTTTATTTTCTATCTATAAACATTATTTTTTTTTAATTAAAGTTATTCAGTTCAGTTGAGACTCTCAGGTAAGGAGCCACTAGGGGCGAGGGGGAAGTGGGGACAGAAGAAGAATAGCCGGTGAGAGGAAGAACTGAAGTAGAAGAGAAAGTCAGGACTAAACCCAACAGTCTAACTACTGATGTACGCGCTTATTAAAGTTACCCCATTTAATTATTTTTTTTACCAAAGTTACCCTTCATAATCGACTTTTTTTAAGAATTTATGCAAATTTTTAATTTAAAACGAAATTATAATAATTATAATAATTCCCAAATGCTAATATATTTGACTTGACAGATTTTGACACGTAAAAAAAATTATATAATTACGAGAAATAAGGAAAAATAAAGTGGGGGTCATTAAACAATTAATATATTCAAGACGGAAGTGTTTCTGGGGCCCCGGGGGAGCGGTAAACCCTCAAGGGCCTTTATTAATTACCACTGAAGAAAGAGAATTAATTTTGATGTGTGGGAATAATTGACTTTATTAATCACCAGGTCATCTGAGGTCAACTGCCAGCTGTTATTATTATTGTTATATATCTCCGGGACAAAGGAACTAATGTACATTTGCTATGGATTCCGTCACACATTGGATTACTCCTTCATGATAAAGTTGATATGTTAGCCAAGAAGAGCACCCATAAGGAGAATGTAGAATATAACTTTGGTATATCTGTGTCTAGCATTAGGAATAATATTAGGAGAGAAATAAATAATGAAAATGATAGCTATAGGAATGCAGTTAGAAGCCTGAGTAGATCTATAACCCACTATGATAACATGAATGTAGATAAGTATGTTTATGGAGCAACTTGCAATGTGAACAGACTGACTGATGTTGTAGTGGCCAGGCTTAGGCTTGGCTACAAGTACTTCTGGCAGTTTGGGAGATACACAGATGATGATCAAACTAAATGCAAATTATGTGATCAGGCATATGGTCACTGTCTTGAGCACTATGTGCTTAATTGTCCACTTATTGAGGAATATAGAGATAGACAGTATAATAACCTATGTGACATGTCAAGATATCTTATTCATGAAATAAGATACCATTTGTACTAAGCAAATTTCCTAA
>WNWK01038387.1:0-17969 GCA_009830355.1 Cherax destructor | reverse complement strand
TTAGGCTGAAGACTCAGATGAATCACAGAGATGTTAGGAATTTTCCCAGTCAAGAGGGGGGGAAGGGGAATATTTGGGAAGGATGAGCGAGGAGGCTCAATACATAGCTTTGCAGAGGTTGATAAAGCTCATGACGCAGGGGGGTGACCCGGAGGGCCCATGAAGAGGGGGGGCCGGGGCATGCTCCCCCTGCAACCACAAAAAGGGTGAGTAAACAGGTGAGTACGTGGGGGGCTAAGATGATGGAGGGGTACTAAAAAACCTTGCCCAAAGAAGGGACACCCAGAGAGAGAGGGAGGATGAACGAGCGAGACTGAACCTAGTATTCCCTTAGAGTGCAGATTTGGGGAATAAATATAAAGACCCCTTGGGGTCTAAGAGGCATGAAGAATTTTTCAAGGGTTCGGGGGACAGAGAACTGGGGAAAGTCAGTAAACGAGATGAGGGAAATTTGTGAACAATAGAAAGGAAGCTGAGGAGAGGTTTGTCCCCAAGGGAATGAAAAAGAATAGGATGAGCCCTTTTTAGGAGGCCAACCAAGTGTGCTTGAGAATGGGGGTATAGAAGGAAAGGACCCGGGAGAGGGAAACAGAAAAAATGAATATGAACAGGAAGAAGGAGGCCCAACGGCAAATAAAAATGAAAAAGGGAAAAGCCAAATCTGCCCCAAAGCTTTGTCAGTACATCAAGAGGAAAACAATAGCAAGGACCAGGTAATCAGGAAGGAAGGGGAGGGAGATCACAAAAACACTGAAAGGGAGGAACTCAACATGAGATTAAAAGAAGTGTTCACAGAGGAGAAGAATGGACCCAGAAAGACAGTGGGACAGGGTTCACCATCATGTTGAACAACATAAAACCCGAGGAAAAGTGAAGAGGCTGCTAAGCAGCTAGATATAAAAGTTTTCAACAGTTATCGAAAATGACTCCCTGAGTTAAAAAAAATTTCAGTCCCATTTTTTTTTTAAAAAATGAGACAGACATGGAGCATTAAACCAGACCAGTGTCACTGACATGAAAAAGCAAAATCATGGGAAGATTATCAGGAGAAGAGTGGTGGGGCACCAGAAAGGAATTTCCTACAACAACAACCAGCAGGATCAGGGGCAGGGAAACCTTTCACAAACCTTCTGGAGTTCTATGACAGGGTGAAGCAAAAACAAGGGGAGAGAGAGAGAGAGGGGGGGGGTTGCATTTTCCCGGGGGTTTTTAAAAGTTCCACACAAAGATTTTGTTGGAGGACCAGGTAGGAATAACAGGAAGGCACTGCAAGGATCAGGGGAAACCTTTAAAAATCACAAGTCATGGTAATGGATCGGGGTGGGGCCTGTGATGACGGGGTTCCAAGGGGGACCTAGGACTGGTTGTTTCTGGGATATGTGAAAGAATGAAAGGGGAAAAGACTTGAAGGTCCTCTTTTCAAGATGTGTTAGGAAGAATTCAATCGAACGAGGACCAGGCAGAACTACAAAGGATCTGGACAGGCTGCAAGTCTGGTCCAAAAAAGGTCCTGGGGTACAAACCCCAAACCCAAAAGCAAAGTCATGAAGACTGGGAAGGGGAAAAAAAACCGCAGAATATAGCCTTTAGAGACTACAAACCTCACTCAAAGGGAAAAAGGGTCATGGGGTGAGGGCCCCCAGGGGACATCTCCAAGCGCACTTAACCAATTAACTGCTGCCAAAAGGGCGCCTAGCAAAACCCAAAAAAGCATTCCGATATCTCAATAAGGAATGTTCAGGACCCTTACACCTTTATTTAACCCCTATTGGGGATGCAGCACCAGTTTGGAACCACACCTTTCCCAAACACGTCAGAAAATTGGGGAAAGTGCAAAAGGGTTTGCCGAAACTAATCCCGGAGTGAAAGAGCATGCCCTACGAGGAGAGATTAAGGAAAACGACCTGACAACACTGGAGGACTGGAGGGACAAGGCAGACATGGTAACAACATAAAAATATGGGAATCAAGATGAACAGAGACAGGATGTTCCAGTGATTGGCAGCAACAAGGGGCACAGTTGAAAATTGAAGACTCAGATGAGTAAAGGGTATTAGAAAGATTTCTTCAGTCATAGATTTTCAGGGAAATGGAAATCTGGAAGGGGGAAATGGTTTGGTAGGATCCATACAAGCTTTTAGAAGAGGTATGACAAAGCTTACGGGGCAGGGGGAAACCAAAGGACCGTGGGGGCGGGGGGCCCAAAAGCGAATCGCCCCCGCAACCACATTTTGTGAGTACACACACACACACACACAATCAGATGAGTCAAAGGGGTGTTAGAAAAAATTTCTTTAGTCATAAAAAATCAGGAAGTGGAATTGTTCAAGTGACATATGGAGGCAGGAACCAAAATAGTTTGCGAGATTTGATGCCATGGAGCAGGGAGAGAGAGAATCTAGATCGATCAGGAAGTGGGGGGGCCCGGAGCATGACTGACCCATAAACAAAGGTGAGTACACAAACACGGTCATTGATAAGGCCGACAAAACAACTAACAAAAATAATATACACTTACGATGAAACAGTCACCCCAGCCCCCGCCCCCGGGATTTGATCATTTTGGGGGATATTACAAAATCTGGTTTTGAGGTGATAGTGTCATACCATGTAAGACACAATGACGAAACAAGGGGGCGAGATGGGAAAATCCCTCTGTTTTCAAATTTGTCAGTTTTGGGGGGTGGTAAAACCATTCAGCACCGCGGCACTGGCAACCCGAGACAGGAGTGGACCGCGGCACTGGCACCCCGTTGACAGGAGGGATGGGTTAAATAATTAATAAAATGGAAATAATGAGACGAAAATTAAAGAAAGAAATAGAATAACAGGATGAGTGTGTGTTTTCCCTCACCTAATTGTGGGTTGCGGGGGTCACCCGGCCCTGACCCCCCCTTTTTCACTGGTCGCCATTAGGTCCATTTCTCCTGCTCCATGAGCTTTATCATACCTCTTCTAAAGAAAAGGGGATCCTGCATCCAAACATCACTCTCCACCTATTCCACCCCTGACAACTCTAGACTAAGAAATACTTCCTAACACCTGTGCCCTACCCGATTTCCCCCAATTTCCAATGTGACCCTTGGTGCCCCATCTCGGGGAAAATCCTGTCTCTGTCCACCTTGTCAGTTCCCCCAGTGTTTTAAAAATTCAATAATACAATGCCCCAACTCCCTACTGATAGCGGGGACGAGAGGACTGTTCTTCGGGCCCCGATCAGAGAGAGCACCACCCGGCAGGAACCTCTGACGAAAAAATCACATTGACCTGTGCAAAAACGCCCAAATTAAAAAACGAAAATTTTGTATTCTTACATTATAAATTTTCCCAAAATCGAGAAATGCATTGCGGGCAATGAAAGATGGGTCCCCCGGGCCCGTTCGGGACGGTTTTCCCATTTTTTTCCCCCTTTCCCCAGCTGGCTACAGCAAACCTCAACTCTTTGTTTGGCAATATGAAATTCCCATCAGAGGTGTTCAACGGGGGGATCCACCCCGCCCATTTCCCTTTTGCTTCGCAGTAAGAAAAATAATTTCCCGTATGCAGCGGGGCTCAACATTTTGGTACCTGGATGAGGGGACCTGGGGGGGCCTAATCCCTGCAGAGGACCTACAACTGGAAGAAAGGGGGAAGCCTTAGGACTCAGCCTCCCCCCCTACAAGTGTGAAATCATCACAACAAACCAGGAAATAACAACTGAACAACCCCTCCCGGAAGTCTCATTCCCAAATTCCATCCAACACCAGTCCATCGACAGGTCCCGGAAAAAAAGGGAATGACCTAAAAAAGAATGGAGGAGAGAATTGCGATCTTGATGCCCATGATGCCCGGGTATCTGGGGAAACCCCCTTTGACACCCCAACACTTGACGAGTATGACACCCCCCTAATCAACCTTTAAGAAGGCCCCGAATCTTTTTCCGAGGATCTTTAAATTTTTAAAAACCAAGTGTAGAGGCCCGATGGAATTCAAAAGCGTCCTGATGGAGCCACTATGCTACCCGGAAGGATGGGCAGATTCCCTTGGGACCACCTTTTAAAACATTAGAAACCCCCACTTGCCATACTCCAGCTAAAGGGGAGGCAGCCCAGCCACAGGGGGGCCCCAGAAGACCGCAAATATAAAAAAGCCTTCCCCCTTTTGCTATAACTTCATCCCAAAGGTCAGCCCCTTTTGGGGCATGGGGCAAGTGTGTTCTAAAGTTTCTCAAAGACCTGATGAAAAACCCATCATAGAAACCAAGGACCACAAAAAAACCAGCCTCTTTTAGAGACTCAATGTTGCGATCCAGAGGGAAAATGCCCCAGCATTTGGGGGACGGCCCCCTCCCGGGGAAACTGGGCAAAAATTCAGATGAGTCTGAATTTTATCCATGTTGTTTACTCCCCCTTGATTCCCTTTTCAAATTTTTCTTTAAAAAAAGTATTAATATAAAAATAAGGAGGGGGGAAAAAAAATTTAAAAAGTTTTGGGAAAATTTTTAGTTTTCCCTGAAAAATTTTTTATTTTCTCTGGGGGAAGGGTCCCAAGAAGTTCCCCGAGGTGGTCCTCCCCTTTTATATATATATATATATATATATATATATATATATATATATATATAAAATATAAAAATAAAATTTTTTTTGCCAAATAATTTCAAAAAAGCCCAAAAACATTCCAACATAACGAAAAAAATATAATTTTTGTGTTTGTTTATTATTAAAAATGTTAACGATCTAAAATATATTTTGTTGGGTTTGGGGTAAATTTAAAATTTCGCCCTTTTTGTAATAATTATTTTTGGGTTTTCCTTTTTACAAATTATAAATTTTACTTTAAAATAAAGGGAAAAAAAATATCTTTTAAAAGTATAAGAGGGAAAATTTTTTGAAAGGACTTATTTTTGATGAGTTCCGCTAATTGACCAGTTTTTCCCAATCGGCACGACATATATATATATATATATATATATATATATATATATATATATATATATATATATATATATATATATATTTTTTTTTTTTGGGGTCTACCTGGAGAGAATTCCAGGGGTTTTTTTGGGGGCCCCGGGGCCCCGGGCTGTGACCCGGCCTCCTTTTGGGGTCAGAGCCTGATAACCAGGCTGTTCCCCCTGGCCGCACGCAGTCCAACGTACAAAAACAGCCTGGGGTTTCAAGGGAACCCAATTTTTGATACCGTCCAGTGCCCGTTTTTAAGAGAGCCAGGGGTTTGTTTGGGAATCCCCTGATGTATGCGGGGGCAGTTGAACAATCTTGGGCCCTGACACTTATTTGTTGTCCCCCCCAACCAATGGAAACCCTTGCCTTTATTGGGGGATGTCATCCCCCCCCGAGTCTTTTTTTCGTAGGAGGATTTTTGTGCAAGTTTGGGACTAAGCCCCTTTAGAATTTTCCATGGTATATTTTAAAATGATCTCCCCCTGCGTTCCCGAGAGGCGGGTTAGGAACCCAAGGTTCCCAGAATTTAGGTGGGGTTTACGCACTTATGCGGGCCGGGAAAGGGTTTTCTGCCCTTTTTAAGGGGCAGCAAATTTTACCCCCTTTAAAGGGCAGTTAGGTGAAGCAAATTCCAGCCTAGATAGAAAAGCCCACTGGGAAAGTGTCAACAATTTTGGCATCCCTGGTTTTGAAGGTTCTCATTATCCATCCTGTCATTTTTTGAGCAGATGCAATTTTTTCTTTGTTATGGTCCTTGAAGGTGAGATCCTGACATGATCCCCCCAAGGTTTTTGAATTAGTTTTCGCCTAGGGGGTTGGGAAATTATTTTGGGAAACCTGAGATTTTAATTTCTTCTTTTCCCGTATCTGAGAATTTTAAAATTTTTTCATCATTAAATTTTATATTGTTTTCTGCAGCCCTTTTTAAAATTTGGTTTAGTCCGTTTAATTCTTGCAGGTCCCCAACGGGGGGAACATAATAATATATATTTTATATATATATATATAAAATATATATATATAAATTTTAAAATATATATAATATATATATAATATATATAAAAAATATATATAAAAATATATATATATAAAATATATAAAATATATGTTTTTTTTTCGTCCGGAATAGGAAAAAATTGATTTTTAAATAGAAAACCTTTTTCCCTTTCCGAATAAGTAAAGGAAAAATTTTATGCAATAATTTAAAAAAAAATCTTTGAACCTAAAGAAAAAAATTTTTTCCCATTGTGTTTGTTTATTATTAAATTATTGTAAACTTAGCTAAAATATATTTATTTAAAAATATATATATATATATATATATATATATATATATATATATATATATATATATATATATATATATATATATAAAAGAAAAAAAGATCACAGAAAAGGTGATATCAAAAACAAAAACCCCCATGAAAAATAGAAGAATTGTTCCGGGACTACCCCACATTATAAAGGGAAACCCATGATAATGTGAGAACAAAGGGTTTTTGGAATTTTTCCCTTTTTTCCATAGTGGTTGTCTTTTTTTAATATATATATATATATATATATAATATATAATATATATATATATATATATATATATATATATATATATATGCTTAACAATCTGCAAACATGCGAAAGAATTTACAAACTTGCCCTCTTTTAAAACCAGAGGACTAAACCTGCAAACCCCCTGTATCAGAGTAACCAGTACTTTACAGGAGCTAGACCCCGGGGTATGGGGAAACACGTCTAGTTCCGACTAGCGCCCATACTTATCTGGGGTCTGATACAGTTTTTCAGGTTCGAGTCCGGGTGGAGAGAGACAATGTTTGAAAAATTGCCCGTTTCGAATTGTTAAGCATTTCAAATATCTTCGTTGTCCACTGCATGTGTCAGGATTTGATGAAATAACTTTCAAAAAGAGTTTGGGGGCCCCAAGGGAAAAAATCTCTAGTTCCGGCTAGACGCCCATACTTATTCCGGGGTTTTAGTTTCCCTGGTAAAGTCCCCGTTTCCCCTTGATACAGAGTTTGCACGTTGACTCCCGGTGTATTATTGAACTACGAATGAGTGGAATTTTAAACAACAAAACCGATTCCGACTGAAACCCCTGCTTTTTTTCTGTTCAGGGGGAAAAAATGACGCCCCCAACCCCCAGGGGTCCCGTGGGTTAGAGGTCATGGGGATTTTGGGTCACATGAGGCCCCCAAAAGAATGGGTTGATTTTCCCTTTGGGAGTCGGAAGTTTTTTGTTATTATATATATATATATATATATATATATATATATATATATATATATTTTTTGGGAGTAGGTTGGGTTTTCTACTTACTTACATTTAGGTCACACTCACATGCATGTACACGTTTATGTATACACACCACACCCCCCCATTTTTTTAATTATCTTAACAGTTCTTGTTCTTATTATTTTTTCCCTTTTATCCATGAAGGGGAAAAAGAATTTTTTCCCCTGTGCATGCATGTTGAAAAAATCAACTAAAATGATGGGAAAATCCAGTAAATCCCTTTTTCCCCGTATAACTTAAAGGGAAAAAAAAAACTGACAAAGGGGAAAGTTGAAGTGGGAGGGAAGTAATGATAAGAAAGAGTGGGGTGTGGATGAGGAATGAAAAAAATCTGGTTCTGGATGTCCTGGTCTAAAACAAAGCTGAAGGGTAGGAGACCCTTTTGGGGGGAAAAAAATGGGTTAGGTCAGGGGTTTTTAATAGAGTTAGAGTTTAAAAAGGGGGGGGGATTGGGTATTGTTTCCCGCCACGGTATTTCCTTTTTTTTTTTTAAGGAAGGGTAGTATTTAAAAAAAATTTGGGAGTAAAAGAAGGAATATAAATGATAAATTTAAGAATATTGGGGAAAAAAATTTGATGGAAAAGGGGGGTTATAGAATTTTTTATGCAAACCCGGAGAAGATAGGGAAGGTGTGAGGGGAGAGAGGGGGATTTTGGGAAAAGTTGGGGGTGCGTGGTGAGTTTTGAACCAAGTGAGGAGTACTTGTGGTTGGGTAAAAAAGTTTTTGAGGGAAAATTTAATTGGGGGGAAAAATGAAAGGGGGGACATTAATTGAATTAAGGGAAGAAAGAGGTTTAATAATAAAAACATATTTTATGAAAAAGAGGATAAATAAGAACTAGGGTATGAATAAAAACATAATTTAAAATAGTTTGTTAGATTAAGTATTTGGGGTAAAAGGTTTTTTGGGGACTTTTAGGATGTAAAATTTATAGAGGGTATTGAATATATTGGACTTATCTAGTTGTAGCTACAGTCAGAGTAAGAGGTAGATGGGAAAAAAGGAAAAATGGCAACAGTAAGTGAGGGGGAAAGTTTATAAACTAAGGAGGAGAAAGTTAGGGTGAGAAAAAAACAACTATTGGAAAAAAAGGGGGGTTTGTGCAAGATGGGAGTTTAAAGAGGGTTGGGATTTTTTTAAAAATGAAGTTTTAAAAAGGGGGCAGAAGTTTTAATAGGAGGGGGGGCAGGGGGAAAAAGGAGGGATTGGAAAAAGGGGATGAGGAAAGGGTGATAAAAGAAAAAAAAGGTAGCTTATGAGGGGTTTTTTTATAAGCAGAAGTGATTTTAAACAGAAATTGGAGAATAAAAGAAAGGTGAAGGGGTGAAAAAGGAGAGAAAATGATAGAGGGGAGGGGCCCCTAAGAAATTTTGCTGAGAATAAAAAAATTTTTGGGATGAGATAAAAATTTGGAAAGTCTAGGAATAAAAATGGATTTGTCAAAAAGCAGAGAAAAGGGAGTTAGTAGAGGGGGAGCGGGGGTTTTTTAGAGGGGGGGAATATTTTGAGCCCCCTTTTAAAAATGTTGATGAAGAGGGGGAAAAATTTCTCACACCCCAGGAGGTATAACTTTTTTTGGGATAAGAAGAAAGATGGGGAATGTGGAGGGGGTGAGGAAATTCGGAATAAAAGGGGGAAAGCATTGGAACGGGGGGGGATTATGAAGTAATTTTAAAAAAGCAGGGGGGGGATTATTGTGTTAGAGTGGTTGGTTTTTTTGCTTAATAAATGTATGAAAGACAGGGGAAGGGGGTTTCCAGTTTAAAAAAAAAGGGGGAAGGGGAAAAAAAGAGTGAAAAATTTTAGTTGAATTTTTTACTGAGATGCCAGGAAAAGGGAATGGGGGAAGATTTTTATTGAAAGAAGTAGAGGAAAGACAGAGAGAAGGATTGAAGATGACAAGGTGTCTTTAGAATGGACGGGGATGGGGAAGATAAATGTTTCAATGAAGCTTTGTGAACAGTATTTAAAAAACAGGTAAAAATTTTAATTGCATTTATTGTTTAAAAAAACAAGATAGAGTGGATAAAATTACGTTTTTTTAAAAAGTGTATGGAATGGGAAATTAATTTTTAAAGCTGTAAAAAAGTTTTATGAGGATAGTGAGGCCAGGTTAGGGTGCGAGGAGAGAGGGGGATTATTTCCCAGAAAAAGTAAGTTTTAGACGGGGATGAATGTCACCTGGTTGTTTAACGAATTTATAGATGGGGTTGTAAACAAGTAAATGCTAGGTTTTGGGGAGGGGGGGGATTAAATTATGGGGAATCAAAAAAAAAAGGGGGAGTTGACACAGTATTTTTGGATGAAAATTGGTGTTTTTGGGGGACCCCAAGAAAAGGGGGGTTTAGTGGACGAATTTGGGATGGCAAAAGGAAAAATTTGGAAAGTGAACTTAGATAAGAGTAAGGAAAATGAGAATAAAAAGCTTTAGAAAAAAAAAAATGGATATCACATTGGAGGTGTAAAAGCAAAAGTATGTTACAATTTTTTTTGGAATGACCCCTTTACAAGGCTGCCTTCCAACCATCGAAAAGGGTGCAAAGGGGGTTTTAAGATTTCTTAAGGTACCCAAAGTTAAATATTACCTTAGTTCATTTTTCCCAAACACAGGGGCCCGCCAAATGCTGAGGCGATGTGGTTTATTCAGTCAGCATTTGCCGGGGCCCGCCCACCAGCTGGTTGGGGTGTGCTCCTCCTGGGCCCCTTTTGTTTTGCCATTCTTTGTCACCGTGTGGTACAATTTTTATTCAACTACTGTTTTATAGTGTAACATAATTGTACAAAATTTTCTGGGGAGAAAAAAAATTAAATATTACTGCTGAGTTTGTTTTGTCTCCAAAACCCATTATGACCAGGATACAGGGCCCTTATTTACCTTTGTAATAGGAGGGGGAAAGGGGGATGGGGAAAAAATGAATGTTTTCAGATATTTGGGAGTTTACTTGTAAGGATTTTATGAAGGAAAAAAAATTTAACCTATAATTGAAAAAAAAAAGGGGGAGGTATTTAGGAACTATGGGCCAAAACAACGTTATCCATGGAGGAAACAAACTTTTTCCATGGAGGCAAAAAAGAGGAAAAGCAAAATATAGTGGTTTCAAAAACTTTTTGGGGGGTGAAGCATGGGTTTTAAATGTAGCAGTGAGGGGGCAGCTGGGGGGGTGGGGATGTCCTGTCTAAGGGGAATATGTAAATTTTTATGAGAATTGTAATGTGGAAATTTGGGGGAGGTGGAGTTACTAAAGATTTTTTTGAGGGCTTTAAGATGGTTTTTTAAGATGGTTTTCACAAAAGAAAAGGAAAAAGTAGAATTTCTTGGAGAGATAAACTTGTAGGGGGAAAGGAAGGGGGGGGGGTTTGGCCCCGAAAAGGTTGGGGGGATGGGAAAAAGGGGATTTCGGGGGGGGGGTTTGGGCTTCCCGCAAGCGTGAGAGCTTGATAGATAGGAGGAATGGAGACGAATGGTTTTAGGGCCTGAGAGCCGTTGGAGTGTGAGCAGGGTAAATTTGTGAAGGAAAATTTAGGAAACCGGGGTTTGCTGGACTTATCCTGGGAAATTTAAAGAAGGGGTTTAGGATATTGGTAGTTTTGGGGAGACAACCCCAACTGTCGTATCTGGGCGACTCTTCAAGATAATTTAGTCATGGGTGAAAGTGTTGAATGATGATGAAAAATTTTTTTTTTTTTTTACCTTACCTTGGGCGAGACGAGATTTTATATATATATATATAAAATATATATATATATATATATATATATATATATATATATATATATATATAATAAAAAAAGAGAGAGAGAGAGAGAGAGAGAGAGAGAGAAACGTGTGTGTAAAAGTTTTTTTTTCTACTAAATATATGTGGTTTTTAATTCTAACCCCAATTGAAAAAAAAAAAGAATAAATAACCTTTTTGGGAGGGGAAGTACTGGCCAATGAACACTTTTATGACAATTCCAGATCCATGAGGACGTGGCCCCCTCTCTTCACGAGGGTGTTGATGGCATGGGGGAAACTCGTGCAGCAGTTTTATATGAGGCGCCCCTTTTGTCCCAGCCCCCCAAAACCCGTGGAACCCCCCAGACTCAACAGACTTTAAAAAAAAAATGGGACATTGATGTTATTCGCCTTATGTAGTAGAGGTGGTTTTAAAGGCACCCAAACCAAGGAGAACTACCATCCCCAAAAATTTGTGTAAACGGAAACCGGGTGTTTTTTTAAAACAATGGTAGGAATGAGGCTCTTTTTTTTCCCTTTTTTCATTAAATGCATGAAAACAGGTACCTTGCTACTTATTTTCAAATTACACACTGCATTTACTTACATGCATATGTATATAAACAGATCTAAGTTTTGCCACATTTTCAAAAAAGAGGGGAGATTTTTAACTCTGCTTCTCGCTGTATCCATTGTTTTTAAGAACCCAATGTAAAAGTCCCCCAGCAAACCCCCGGACCCAACATACCAGATGAACCCCCGGGCCCCAACACACTAGCATGCACCACCAGACCCAACACACTCATCCCCCACCCGCCCCAACACCCCAGCATGCACCAAAAACCCAACACACACCATGCACCACCAGACCTAACCCCTTTAGCACACCCCCGACACAACACACAGCAGCCCCACCAGACAAAAAAACCCCAGCAAAAAACTACCAGACACAACACACTATCATGCACCGCCAGACAAAACCCCAAAGCATCACCAGACACAACACCCCAACAGGCACCCCCCAGACACAACTGGTGTCCCCTGTTATTTGTACAGAATAGAGTAAAAAAGAGAGATGGGAGTCATGTCTTTCCACGTCTCTAAAACAAGAGAACCAGCTAAATTTCACGTGGTGTCCCACCCAAGAATTTTGGGATAAAATTATGGCCCACGGACCTAACGGGCCCCTAATGGAAATAACTGGAAAACAAAAAGTTTTTCATTAGCCAAGAAGAAAAGTTGTTTGAAAATTTTTGCAGAAATAATCTGTTTAAATCCCGCACCCAAAAAAGAAATAATCAATTGATGGATTTTAAATATCACCTTTTAAAAACCCTTTTAAGAGTTACAGCTTTTGTTTTTAAATTCTTTAAAAGGGATAAACCAAATTTTTGAATTACTTTAAACCATTAAATACGGGAAAAAGTTAATACAGAAAGATGTTTTTTTCAGAGTAAAATTTTTTGGGAAACCGGGATAAACCCCCAAAGAAACCTGATATGGGGTTAATTTTTAGGACCTTTTTCCCCGACCTTTTAAAAAAATTTTTAAGATGTCGAGGAAGAATTCCAAACCCTTTACTACCTAAGGAAAAATTTCATCCAGTATTGCTCCCCAAAAATCATTGGCTAACAAGACTGATTATTCAGAATGCCCACAGTAACGTGTTACATGGTGGTAAAACCGACACCTTTTTTTATACGTCAATCCCACTGGGGGAACCTAAGGTTTGACAAAGGTGAAGAAACAAATAAGAGACTTTTATTACTTTGTCAAGGGTATGGGGTATGTCAGTATCCAGGTCCACCCCCCATACCCCTTCTGAAAGAGTATGTCAGTCACCCATTTGAGGGACGGGGGTAGATTTTAAAAGGGGCCAAAATTTTAATAAAACAGTTGACAAAATTCCCCCGGTGAAATTTTTTGGTTTCCCCTGGCAGATGAGCAGTACATCGGGGAAATGGCCACGATATGTCTGCGAAACCTTCACCCCAAAATTTTTTGAAAAGGGTTTTTTCCCAAAGGGATGCCCCCGGCTGATGATACGACAATGCAACAAAATTTTTTTTTTCTGGTGCGTTACATACAAAGATTTTTTTAGCAAAGAAGTACAAGAGGGAATCACCAAAAAAGGTTGGGGGATTCATTCCTCCTAAACCCCCAAGGCGGGGTTTTAAAAAAGAATAAAGGGGATTTAAAACGTTTTTTTAAAAAATTTCATCGTCAGAGAATCAATTTTAAAAAATTTTTTAAGTCAACCGGGAAAAGGAAAAAAAAGATAACAACAGACCTTTAACGTAAAATTTTCGATGATCTGAAAATTTTTGGTTTGGTAGTAGGTTGGGAAGCCCCCCGGGGGCTACGTCCCGCCGGGGACGGGGAAAAAGAAACCCCAAACTGTTTTTTCCCTGTTTGGGGGTTTTGTTCCCTTTTTTCCTTTTCCCCTAAACACGCTGAAAAGGATATCAGCTATTTTTTTTTAATTTTTGGTCACACTACACTGGAAAAACATGCATATAAACACAACATCCCGGTTTTTCCCTTTTTTTTAGCCTGTCCTTTTTATTTTCTAGTCCAAAGTGGAAAAAAAATCTTCCGAAGCCATGCGGCCCAGGGGACCAAGATGCCGGGGGAAGGGCAGTAAAATTTTTCCGACAAAAATTTCTAAAAAGGGAAAAAGAAAACTTTTTTAAAAATGAATGTCCCCTGGATGAGGGGAGGGTAAAAAAGAGATGATTTCCGAAGGTGAAAGGTTATTTCCCCTTTCCCCCAAAAAAAAGCCAAAAGGGGGGGGAGTTTTTTTAGAAATAAAAGGGATTGCAGGGGATCCCGGGGGGTTAGAGCAAGGAAGGGGGTAAAAATAATGGGAAAAAAAGGGGAAAAAAAGGGAAAATAAAATGTAAAAAGGATTATGGATTTTAAAAAAAAGGGTTTTTTTGGAAAAAAAAGGGGAAAAAGGGGGATGCAATTTGGGGAAGAGAGGGGGTAGAGGAGAGAGAGATTTTGGGGATGTTGGAATGATAAAACCCTTTTTAACCAAATGAGAGAGTTTTTGGGGGAGGGACCAAATGCAAAGGGGGGGAAAAAAACCCCCGAGAGGGGAAAGGGGTTTTGGGGTAGGTAAAAAAATGGGACCCCTTTTTATTGAACTTAAAAAAAAGGGGGTTTTGTTTTGGGGAAAATTTCAAAAAGGAGGATAAATAAGAAAAAATATATGAGGGGTAAGACAAAATTTGGGACTATGTATTGATAGAAAAAAAACTGTTATAGACTTCAGGGGTACATGTTTATAGGGGGCCCCCGATATTGATCATTTTTTTGTTATAGCAAAGGGAAAAAAAAAAGGGAGAGGGGAAAAAGGAAAATAGAATCATAAAAAAAGAGGTAAAGGGTTTTTTAAAAACCCAAAAAAGGAGGAAAAGGAAGATATAAACAACATTGGAGGATAGATGGGTAGTGGGGGTAGGAATGGGGTCAAAAAAGTAGGGGGAGTTTTAAAAAGATTTTATTTTCCCAGCAAAATTTTTGGGTTTTCAGGGAGGGGGGGGGAGGGGGGGGAGCGATTGGGGGAAAAGAAAAAATAAAGGAGAAAAAAAAAAGAGAGGTTTTTTTAAAAAAGAAGTGAAAAGGGGGGGAAGAGAATGGAGAGAAAAGAGAGGTTAAAAGAGGGGAACAATGTAAAAGAGACAGATGAAAAAAAAGGGGGGAAAACGAAAAATTTTTAAAAAAAAAAAAAAATTTTGGAATGAGATTAAAAGTTGGGGGAGAGAAAAAATTTTGGGTTTGAATTTAAAAAATAGGAGAGGAGAGTTATTAAAGGGAGAGTTGAGGTATCAAAGATGGAGAAATATTTTTGAGGTTTTTAAAATGTTGATGAAGAAGGAAGCTGTGTTTTCGTGTGTAGGGCAAGGAGGAATAACATCTTGTAGGAGTGGAAGAGCCATTTGGGTGTAGGGAAGTTTGAGGCGGGGAAATGAAAGGGAAAGGGCAGCAGATTGATGGGATAAAGATAGAAATTTTAAAAGGCAAGGGGGGGAATAATTTTGGAGTGGGGGCCATTATTTAAAAATGAGGGAAGGGGGTGGCCCGGGGTTTACAGAGAGGGGTTTTTGCCCTTTATAAAGGAAGGACAAAAAGGGGAAAAATTATAGGGGAATAAGCCCGTTGAGTCCCCAAAGTGTTTTAAGAGTTATTATTAAAAGAATTAAGAGTAAAACAGAAAGCAGGATAGCAGATGAAAAAAAGGGGAGGAAAGGTGGGGGTTTTAGACCAAGGTTTACAGTGAAACAAATAAAAAAACAGTATTTGGATAAGGGTGATTTTTTTGTGGTTTTTTGGATTTGGGAAAAAACATATGATAGGGTAGATAGGGGGCAAGGGAACAAAATGCTGCAGGTAGGGAATGGGAAAAGGTTACTGAAAAAAGAGTTTTATGAGGAAGTGGGCCCAGGTTAGAGGTGAGGAGGGAAGGGCCCTTTTCCCCAAAAAGGGGGCCCTTTGGGAAATGTGTGATGTCCCCGGGTTTGTTCAATATATTTATAGATGGGGTTGTGAGAAGGAATGCAGGGCTTGGCAAGAGGGGGTAAAAGATAAAGAAGCAAATCAAAGTGGGAGTTTCACAGTTGTTTTTGCCCGATGACACCCGTGCTTTTTTGGGGGGTTCCAAGAGAAGCTGCAGAGGTTGGTGGGTTTAATTTGTAGGGGGGTAAAAGAAGAAAATTTAAAAAATGAAATAGGAAAAAGAAGGGGTGAGGATAACAAAAAGAATAGGGGACGAAAGATCATATCAGATTGGGGGGAGAGAGGGGAGGGGGGGGAATGTATTCAGAATTTGGGAGTGGACATGTCCCGGGGTTGGGGGTTTATGAAGGATGAGGTGAATCATAGAATTTATGGGGGGGAAAGGGGGTGAGGGGGAAACCTTTTGGAGTCTGTGGAGACAAAAAAATTTCCATGGAAGTAAAGAGGGAATGTATGAGAGTAATTTCCAACGCCTTATAAGGGGGGGAAACATGGGGATGAATGTTGCAACGAAGGGGAAAAGGGGGGGGCAGGAGAGGGGTCTGAGGTCAATTTTGTGGGGAAAAAAACAGAATTGGGGTTTTTGGAAAAATTTTTTGGGGGGGTTGGGGGACCAAAAGATTGTCCAAAAATTTAGGAGGGGGTTGAGGTGGTTTGGGCAAAGAGAGAGAATGGAAGAGACAGAGTGATTTGAGATATAACCGAGGGAGGAAGGGGGGGGGGGGCCCTAGGAAAGGTTGGGGGGGGGGGAAGGGGAAATTTTAAAAAATTTGGGGGTTAAAACATTTTTAGGTATTTGATAGAGGAATGGAGGGCATATGGTTTTTTTAAAAATTTTACTTTTTAGGTTTTAAAAATAAATTTTAAGGGGGGAGGGAAAGCAGGGGCCCGGGTTGGGCTGGAGATGGGAAGTAAAAGCCGGATTTTAAAAGGGGGGGTAAAAGTTGCAGTTTTATAACCCGGGGAGCACCTAAGACAGGGGGGGGGTGAATGATGATGAAATTTTTTTTAAAACCCCCCCTTTTGGGGGGGAAACCATTTTTAATAAAAATAAAAAAAAAAAAGTCCATCCCCTTTCCATAAAGGCCAACCTTTTCCCCCCATGGGAAAGATAAAGAAACAAGAGGATCCTACTCATTTCGAACCTGAGCAACCGGGCAAATTAAAACCAATAAAGGATTAAGGGGGGAAAAAATTTTGGGGGAAGATTTTCCCCCTCATTGAGAAACATTTTCCCCCGGGGCCGGGGTTTCCCAAAAAAAACCCGGGGGAATAGTGATTATTGAAAGATGGTCCGAGGTCCCATAGGCCTTTTGGGAAAAATTTGCCCCTTTTTCCCATGCAAAGGAATCATCGGGGGCAGTTAGTTTTAAAAAGGGGGGAAAAAGGGGACAATAGATAAATTAGTGTCATTTGAATTAAAAAGTTTAAAAAAATAAAATTAGTGATTCCAGAAAACACAGACTGAAGTTTCAAAAAAAAAGCAGCATGGGTTTTGAGAAAAAACAAAATTTGTTGGAAGGGGAGTTCACTTTTCAGAAAAACCCCTTTGCTGCCCCCCTGTGGGAAAACCCAGAGGAGGGGGATGGCCCCTTTTACCCTTTTAAGGGCCCCAACCCCTTTTCCCCCCCTTTGGAAGGGGCCAGACGAGGGGGGGGTAAAAAGGGGGAAAAAAAAATTTAAAACAGACCAGAGACTGGGCCCCAGGGTCATGTTTCAAAGAGCAGCGGGGTAGGGTTTTTATGTTCTTGTCAGGCAGGGGACGCGAGTTTTTGATGTAAAGGGCATAAAAATTTACCTATTGACGGTGGTTGGGGGTTTTGCCAAACACGTGAGGTTACATCAGTCGGATTTAAATGACTGATGATATGAAATACGCCCTTTAGGGCAAAATTATACCATGGGGATATTTACCATACAGCCCGGGGAATGAGAATGGATGTTCCTCTGAAGGTGTTGGGAGGCTGCACATCTTGGATTATAAAAAGGGATTAGCAAATATACAGTAAATTTTTTATGAGGAGCACATTCCCTGATGATTTTAACTTCGAACCTTCCCGCCCCCCAGGTGGAGAAAAATTTTTCCCAAAAGGGGGGGGGTATGCCCTACCCTTTTTAAGAACCCCACCCTTTCCGCCCTTGGGGAAAGGGGCCCGACGAGGCGAGTCTGGTGGAAAAAAAAATTAACACAGACCAGATATGACCAAGTGTGTCGTGTTGTCTGATCTGTGTTAATTTGTTTTTGCAACCAGACTACCATCGGGCCCCTTTTCCCAAGGGCGGAAAGGGTGGGGCCCAAAAAGGGTAGAAAGGGGGCATCCCCTTGGGGAATTTTCCACACAACACACAACAGGCCCCACAGACAAAAACAACAGGACTACCAGACACAAACACAAAGCCACCAGACACAAAAAACAAAATGCATCACCAGACACAATACACTAACAGGCACACTAGGGCACAAACACTAACAGGTACTA
>WNWK01038386.1:0-17970 GCA_009830355.1 Cherax destructor | reverse complement strand
AAAAAGGGTACCTTTTTGCTGGGTGAACGGGACAACAGGTGTAAAAACCGTCGAATGTTTCCCCCCGGGGAAATCGGGTGGCCCCCCCGGGTGAAGGGAGCTTTGACAGGCCCCCGGGGCCTGTATGTTCCCCCACTGTCAGCAAACTACTGATTGTCAGATGAGTCGTCTATTGTTCAGGCAAGCGTTTGTTTGCCCGATGGTTCAAAGTCAAATTATTCGGGGGACTTTTGTCAGTCACTTTTTAAGTTTAATCGAGTAAACCCCGGCACATAGGCATTTCAAAAACACCCCCCTCACCATTTACTCTTTTTTAAAAAATATATCTCATAAAGAACAACCCCTTGGTGTTTTTTGATTTACACTGTTTTTTAAAAAATAAAAAAAAAAAAGCTTAAATAGGAAAAATGGTAATTAGAAGAATCCTTTTTAAGTTTTTTAAAATTTTTCTTATAATTTAAATATATTTTTTTAAATTATGTTAAAAAAAAATTTTTATTACACACAAACCCGCATATAAAAAGAGGAGTTGAGGGTTTCGGCCGATTGGACCTTTTAAAAAGTCAAAACCGTCTGCCTTCTTTTATTTTGCGGGTTATGTGTATTGTTCAGTACGGTTTGTGACTTTTTTAAAAAATTTATAATTTTTCCAAGAGAAACTTTGAAACTTACCAACCTTATTATAACAAGCTCAATTTTTTAGCCTAACCCAACTAAATATATTTTAATCGTTTAAAAATTTAATATTAAAAAAACACAATAAAATTTTTTTTTTTCTTAGGTTAAAAGTTTTTAAAAATTTGGCTACCAAATTTTCGCTTGTCTTATATGGCAAGAAGAGATTTTATTTAACCAAAATCGAAAAGCCCTAACGGACACATATATAAAACCCTTTTGGAGATAAAAACATACAGGGGAGTGAATCCAAACCTCGGGCCCATGTTGTGCTGGACTGGAAAGAAAATGAGGCTTTCCAGCTCTTTACTCTGGGGAGTGGCCTGGAACGTCCGGGAACCTTGCCAATCCCCTGATGTGATCTCAATCCTGCTGATTGCTGGTGATTTAAGTATATATATAACTCTTTTTCCTTGGGCTCTGTTTCGAAATTAGTATAAGATGGAGGCAAATTTGGGGGGGCCCCGGGACCCGGCCCCGGGGCCCCACCAAAGGGGGCCCCCCCCCAAATGATGAAAAAAAAGACACCCCTTATACTAGTGAAAGATCAAAAAAAGAAAATGTATGCATGAGTTTGTTGTGGAGGGATTGTCATATTGAGTCATTTGATCGCTGGTGTTACATCATCGGTGCGAGTGCGTCGTCAGCTGTATGATGCGAGGATGACTCACAGCACATCATCATCCTGGGTGTGCAGGGCGCTGCAGTATGAATGACTGCTTGATCGTGGTCAGTATGTGAACAACAGTGTGGTAGTGAGAACCGCCTACGAACGAGCATGAAGCAAGGGCGGCTTGTGAACCTGACGGTCATGAACATAGAATCTGACATCCTGCGCTCGTTGGATTTTGGTGGAGTCATCAGAGACTTTTCCATCAGAAAAGCACAGAATGTACCTGGCTTATAATATTTTATCTGATTAAAGATAACTCCTCATAAGTCTGTACATTGCAAATGAACTGAAAGGTTGCTAAAATACACTATAAATCTAATTTATTGTTTCATTTCTTCATCTTAAGAGGATGGTACGTATGTTGAGAGAGGCGCAAATTTTCCAAGGAGAAACTTAAAGTCTCTTAACCATTAGAGTTAGACCTTTTAATGCAAGAGGCCCCACCACATAAATCCGGCACTGAGACTGAGTGGTAATCGTTTACTGGGTGGAAACTCGAAATGTCGTCTTTGTACTTACCAGGCTCAAAGCTGTAATTGTCGTCTTTGTACTTACCAAGCTCAAAGCTGTAATTGTCGTCTTTGTACTTACCAAGCTCAAAGCTGTAATTGTCGTCTTTGTACTTACCAGGCTCAAAGCTGTAATTGTCGTCTTTGTACTTACCAAGCTCAAAGCTGTAATTGTCGTCTTTGTACTTACCAAGCTCAAAGCTGTAATTGTCGTCTTTGTACTTACCAAGCTCAAAGCTGTAATTGTCGTCTTTGTACTTACCAAGCTCAAAACTGTAATTGTCGTCTTTGTACTTACCAGGCTCAAAACTGTAATTGTCGTCTTTGTACTTACCAGGCTCAAAACTGTAATTGTCGTCTTTGTACTTACCAAGCTCAAAACTGTAATTGTCGTCTTTGTACTTACCAAGCTCAAAACTGTAATTGTCGTCTTTGTACTTACCAAGCTCAAAACTGTAATTGTCGTCTTTGTACTTACCAAGCTCAAAACTGTAATTGTCGTCTTGTACTTACCAGGCTCAAAGCTGTAATTGTCGTCTTTGTACTTACCAGGCTCAAAGCTGTAATTGTCGTCTTTGTACTTACCAAGCTCAAAACTGTAATTGTCGTCTTTGTACTTACCAAGCTCAAAGCTGTAATTGTCGTCTTTGTACTTACCAAGCTCAAAGCTGTAATTGTCGTCTTTGTACTTACCAAGCTCAAAACTGTAATTGTCGTCTTTGTACTTACCAAGCTCAAAACTGTAATTGTCGTCTTTGTACTTACCAGGCTCAAAGCTTTAATTGTCGTCTTTGTACTTACCAAGCTCAAAACTGTAATTGTCGTCTTTGTACTTACCAAGCTCAAAGCTGTAATTGTCGTCTTTGTACTTACCAGGCTCAAAGCTGTAATTGTCGTCTTTGTACTTACCAAGCTCAAAACTGTAATTGTCGTCTTTGTACTTACCAAGCTCAAAACTGTAATTGTCGTCTTTGTACTTACCAAGCTCAAAACTGTAATTGTCGTCTTTGTACTTACCAAGCTCAAAGCTGTAATTGTCGTCTTTGTACTTACCAGGCTCAAAACTGTAATTGTCGTCTTTGTACTTACCAAGCTCAAAACTGTAATTGTCGTCTTTGTACTTACCAAGCTCAAAGCTGTAATTGTCGTCTTTGTACTTACCAAGCTCAAAACTGTAATCAATGAGCTTCAGAGATTACTGAAGGATGATTTTCAACTATTACAACTGTGGCTTGGTTGCATCAGCGGCGTTAAGGAACCCCGTCTGTTTCATCCCAAAGCCACAGAAGCTTTCCTGGTACATCTCTCAGCATCAATGAATAAATAGAATACCGGGCGTGACCTAGAACCGTGGTATTTATGCATGCAAGGTTCTAACTGCAACCAGTCAAAGAAACTACAAGGATTTTTCAGCATGAACTAATGTATTCACCTAGTTGTGGTTGCAGGGGTCGAGTCACAGCTCCAGGCCGCTACTCGGTCGCTCTTCCTGCTCCATGAGCTTTATCATACCTCTTCTTAAAGCTATGTATGTATCCTGCCTCCACTACATCACTTCCCAGACTATTCCACTTCCTGATAACTCTGTAACTGAAGAAATACTTCCTAACATCCCTGTGATTCATCTGAGTCTTCAACTTCCAACTGTGACCCCTTATTGCTGTGTCCCATCTCTGGAACATTCTGTCTCTGTCAACCTTGTTAATTCCTCTCAGTATTTTATATGTCGTTATCATATCCCCCCTATCTGTCCTGTCCTCCAGTGTCGTCAGGTCGATTTCCCTTAACCTCTCCTCGTAGGACATGCCCCTTAGCTCCGGGACTAGTCTTATTGCAAACCTTTGTACTTTCTCTAGTTTTCTTACGTGCTTGGCTAGGTGTTGATTCCAAATTGGTGCTGCATACTTCAGTATGGGCCTAACGTACACGATGTACAGGGTCCTGAACGATTCCTTATTGAGATGTCTGAATGCTGTTCTTAGTTCACAAATACCAGAAACAACACCGGTCCTAGGACTGACCCCTGTGGAACCCCGCTCGTCACAGGCGCACACTCTGACACCTCGCTACATACCATGACTCGCTGTTGTCTATCTGACAGGTATTCCCTGATCCATTGCAGTTGCTTCCCTGTTCTCCGTGATTGGTCCTCCAGCTTTTGCACTAATCTCTTGCAGGAAACTGTGTCAAACGCCTTCTTACAGTCCAAGAAAATGCAATCTACCCACCACTCTCTCTCTTGTCTTACTGCTGTCACCCTGTCATAGAACTCCAGTAGGTTTGTGACACAGGATTTCATGTCCCTGAAACCAGTGTTGGCTGTCGTTGATAAGCTCATTCCTTTCTAGGTGTTCCACCACTCTTCTCCTGATAATCTTCTCCATGACCTTGCATACTATACATGTCAGTGACACTGGTCTGTAGCCCTGTTTCGATAGATGTGTTGAAGATTGTTGTTAGTGGTACACATAGCGCCTCTGCTTCCTCCCCAGGACTCATGGAGAGATGTTATCCGGCCCCATCGCCTTTGAGGAGTCAATTCTGTCTCCTCAGTGAACACTTTTTTGAATCTTATGTTGAGTTCCTCACATACTTCGCGGTCGTTTCTTGTAATCTTCCCTCCTTCCTTCCTTAGCCTGATCACCTGGTCCTTGACTGTTGTTTTCCTCCTGATGTGGCTGTACAACAGCTTCGGGTCAGTTTTGGCTTTCGCTGCTATGTCATTTTCGTTTTGTCGTTGGGCCTCCCTTCTTACCTGTGCAGATTCAGATCCGGCTCTGCCAGAAATGTGTGTACTCACCTAATTGTGGTTGCAGGGGTCGAGACTCAGCTCCTGGCCCCGTGTGTGTGTGTATGTTTATGTGTGTGTGTGTGTGTGTGTGTGTGTGTGTGTGTGTGTGTGTGTGTGTTACCTGAAATCCCACGATATGGTCTTCCTCATAGTAGTCTCATCGCATATTGCAGCGAACTTTCCACTAGCGATGCTTCGTCGCGCTGACCAGCAGTCTGAGATGGTCCCCGACATTCTGCTGAAGGCCTTACGGTGCACCTTGTCGTCAGACTCCTGAAGATTTATGTTAGTAAAGATCTTACCTTAATATGAAGAGTAAAATGATATATACACTGGGAGATGCCTATCTCTTAGAGCATAAATTCTGAATTTATTTTAATCTCTATTTTAGGGGTTAAAGTATTCTTGAGAGGTAAGGAATAGGATACTAGCAGCCATGATGACTTTTATATAATCGATAGGTTTTAATCATATCAACCAACCTATAAAGAATACCTGTTGACAGTGATATACTGAAACATTTGGTTCGTTACATTAAACGTTATTTATGTTGGTCCCACCTGGAGGTACGTTAGCATAATGGCTCCGGATTCCAGCCGCCAGGGTAAGTGATGCTGACCTACTAGATCAGTTAAGGAGTCTATGGGAATGGTGACTCGAGGCACCGTTAACATGGCCGTCAGGATTCCGCTGTAACAGGTTGTGAACACGAAGGACGCCAGGACCCACGTGATTACTATCAGCCGGCACCCGTCCCATTTGGGCAACCACTTTGGGTCTAAGGGAGGAATGGAAAGAAGGTTAGGAAGGCAGTGAGAATTCTAATACACTATCGACCGACTTTTTTTTTTTCACTCCCAGTTGTCTCTCAGTTCTAAACAGAAATTTACTGAAAACATGGCTTAAGAAGTGAAGAGAGGTCAGGTGAAGCAGAGAGACCGGGTCAGGAAGAGCAGAGAGAGATCAAGTCAGGCAAAGCAAAGAGAGATCTGGTCAGGTGGGAGCTGCGGGTGGAGCATGGGTGCGGCCATGGTGTCACCTGACTGTAGTGTCTGGGTGAGCTTAAAATTAGATTTTCAAATACACCAGAGATCTTAAATTCCATTGAGTTTTGCATGGAACAGCTTTTGAAAATTGACTAATGTCTGGAAAATCTCCCAACTCCTGCCCCAAACATCTTGCTACTGGGGGATTTCAACTTGAGACACCTAAAATGGAGGAGTGTAGCATATAATATTTCAGAAGAGATCACTCCAGGAGGCAGCTAGATGAAAATTCACACACATACGTACTATTAAATTTCTGCACCAAATTCACCTTAAACCAGCAAATAATAGAGCCAACAAGACTAGAAAATACACTGGACCTCATCTTCACTAACAACGACGATCTGATACGTAATATAACCGTATTATAATTTAACTCAGATCACAACATAATAGAGGTACAGACATGTATACACAGGGCTCCTGACCAGCAAAATGTGATCAGTTATGAGGGTGTCTTCACAAAATTCAACTTCAATATCAAAAGCATAAACTGGGAACAAGTCATCCATGTCTTAAATGAAACAAGCTGGAAAGATATCCTAAACAACATAGATCCAAATTTTTGCCTAGAAAAAAATTAACTCTTTGGCACTTGAGGTGTGCTCAAGGCACATTACATTAAGAAAAATAAAGAGAAGATGTGAACTAGAAAGAGAGAAATGCTCCCTATACAGGTAAAGGCGAAGAATCACAGAGCTGCTAAAAGGGGCCAGTATATCTGAAATACGAAGGGAGGCACTGGTCAGACGAGATGAGACGTACACAGATGACAGCAGAGAAATGAGTGAGATACTAAAATCACAATACGACTCAGTGTTCAGCGAACCTTTAACTAGACTAAGGGTCAACAATCAAAAAGATTTTTTTATGACCGAGACTCAAAATTTGGTCATTTCAAAAAGGCAATTAATGACATGTCCATGCACTCTGCCCAAGGCCCAGACTCATAGAACTGCAAGAAGCCCCTGTCACATGCCTTCAGCATTCTATGGAGAGGGAGCATGGACAAAAGAGTCATCCCACAGTCACTAGAAACAACAAACATAGTCCTGCTTCACAAAGGTGACAGTAAAGCTATTGCAAAGAACTCAGATCAATCTTTGAGAGGGTTCTAAGAAGCAAAATCGCCAACTACCTAGATACCCATCAGTTACAAAACCCAGGGCAACAAGAGTTTAAAACAGGTCGTGCCTTCCTGTTCCAGCTACTGGACTACTATGACAAGTTACTGGATGCTTTGTAGGATAAACAAAATGCAGATATAGTATACACAGACTTTGCAAAAGCTTTCGACAAGTGTGACCACAGTGTAATAGCACATAAAATGCCTGATAAAAGAATAACAAGAAAAGTTGATAGATGTATTTATAGCTTCCTAACAAATAGAACACAATGAGCAATAGTAAACAGAGTAAAGTCTGAGGTGGCTACTGTGAAAAAAACTGTTCTGCAAGCAACAGTACTCTCTCCCATCCTGTTCCTCATCCTGATATCTTACATAGACAGAGATGTAAGCCATAGATCCGTGTCTTCCTTTGCGTATGACACCTGAATTGCCATGACAGTGACCTCCATCGAAGACACTGCAAGACTCCAAGCGGAGATCAACGAAATCTTTAAATGGGCCTCTGAAAACAATATGAAGTTCAATGAAGAGAAATTTCAACTACTCAGAAATGGAAAACTTGAGGAAATTAAAATTGTATCAGGGTATAAAACAAATTCTAATGACACAACAAAGTGGAACACTAATGTGAAGGACCTGGGAGTGATAGTCTGAGGATCTCACCTTCAAAGACCACAACAGTGATAGGATGGATAATGAAAACCTTCAAAACTAGAGATGCAAAGCCCATGATGATTCTCTTCAAATCACTTGTTCTCTCCAGGCTGGAATATTGCTGTACACTAACGGCCCCTTCAAGGCTGGCAAAATTGCTGACCTGGAGAATGTACAGAGAACCTTCACTGCACACATAGGTACGATAGAACACCTAAATTACTGGGAACGGTTTAAGTTCATCGACTTGTATTCCCTGGAATGCAGGCGGGAGAGATACATGATATACACTTGAAATATCCTAGAGGGATTAGTACCAAATTTGCACACTATTATCACTACCTGTGAAAGCAAAAGACTCGGCAGGAGATGTAACATTCCCCCAATGAAAAGCAGAGGCGCCACTAGCGCGATAAGAGACAACACTATAAGTGTCAGGAGCCAAAGACTGTTCAACTGCCTCCCAGCATTCATAAGGGAGATTACCAATAGAACCTTGTCTGTCTTTAAGAAGGCGCTGGACAGACTGTGGTTCATACATCAGTTTACATGTGGCCAGCAGTAATAGCCTGGTTAATCAGACCCTGATCCGCCACGAGGCCTGGTCTCAGACCAAGACGAGGGGGCATTGACCCGGTATATTCTCCCGGTATATTCCAGGTATACCGGGTATGTCTGTTCCATAAGTGTATCACACGTAAGTTATTCTCATTGTTATTTCTGCTCATGTTCTAGAGTTTTAGATGTCTCACCTATGTGTGCTTTATTGCGTCCCTCACAAGGCATTGTGTATACACCAGCTTTAGACTATTGTTCTGGTTATCCTCTTTTTGATCATGTCGATAGAGGACATCGTCTGTAGCATGCTACAAGTATGTTATATTTAATTCGGCGTATGTCACACTCCCATACAGACTGCCTCCCAACCAGCAAACCGGGTGCTAAGGATTTAATGAACAATAGGAACCCCGTCGTTATATCAGTACCTCGGTTCATCGGCCAATCACAGACAAGCCTGCCAAAGCTGTAAAGCAATGTGGTACACACTGGCTGTGGTGGTGGTGGAGGTTATGGTTGTGGTGGTGACTGTGGTGGAGGTTATGGTTGTGGTGGTGGTTGTGGTGGTAGTTGTGGTGGTGGTTGTGGTGGTGGTGGAGGTTATGGTTGTGGTGGTTGTTGTGGTGGTAGTTGTGGTAGTGGCTGTGGTGGTGGTTGTGGTGGTGGTTGTGGTGATGGTTGTGGTGGTGGTTGTGGTGGTGGTTGTGGTGGTGGTGGAGGTTATGGTTGTGGTGGTTGTTGTGGTGGTGGTGGCTGTGGTGGTGGTGGTGGAGGTTATGGTTGTGGTGGTGGTTGTGGTGGTGGTGGTGGAGGTTATGGTTGTGGTGGTGGTTGTGGTGGTGGTGGTGGAGGTTATGGTTGTGGTGGTGGTTGTGGTGGTGGTGGTGGTTGTGGTGGTTGTGGTGGTGGTGGTGGAGGTTATGGTTGTGGTGGTGGTTGTGGTGGTGGTTGTGGTGGTGGTGGTGGAGGTTATGGTTGTGGTGGTGGTTGTGGTGGTGGTGGTGGAGGTTATGGTTGTGGTGGTGGTTGTGGTGGTGGTGGTGGAGGTTATGGTTGTGGTGGTGGCTGTGGTGGTGGTTTGTGGTGGTGGTGGTGGAGGTTATGGTTGTGGTGGTGGTTGTGGTGGTGGTTGTGGTGGTGGTTGTGGTGATGGTTGTGGTGGTGGCTGTGGTTGTGGTTGTGGTGGTGGTGGTGGAGGTTATGGTTGTGGTGGAGGTTATGGTTGTGGTGGTGGCTGTGGTGGTGGTGGTGGAGGTTATGGTTGTGGTGGTGGTTGTGGTGGTGGTGGTGGAGGTTATGGTTGTGGTGGTGGTTGTGGTAGAAGTGGGGGTGATGATAATTATAGCAGAACAGCAGTAGTAGAATAAACAATAAGGAAATACCAGCAATAGTGGAAATCGTTAAACAATCATGACAAGTTACAAAGGTATTTGCAGATTACAGAGGTATATATAGGGTCCAGAACTGGGCCCCAAAGTTTTGATAGCTGAACAAGGTACAATGGTAATTATTGGGAACTGTTGTTCCTTCATCATTGGATCTACACCTGCATCATCACGAGAAACTCTGCTGTTACACCACTTCTATACCACTAGGACAGCTACTATCTCGGCAACATATTGAAGAACGGGCCTTGTCCGTTATACTCTATTGCCGATTTCTAGTTGACTACTACGGCCGGCAGCTAACTGTTACCTACGCCGCTAGCTGTGCGCCTTCATAAAGCATTGTAACTCTCTGATGCTGGACTTCACCAGTCACGACCATCTGTGACCTGGTTTCTGTATCTCCAGCGTCCCATTACACTCAAGTAATTCCTCTGCGCTTTGCCATAACATCGGCAGACTCAGAAAATCTTCCTATACACATTAGGCTTGTTCATTTGATTTATTTATTCATCTAATTTTTCATCATTTGCTTCAGTTAAGACTATTTAATGTTCAATTGTGTTATATTTTAAGATATTTGTTTATATTCAATAGTTGTTTATATTATTTTATGATTTATTTTTCTGTTTTCTTTTAGTAAGGAGGAGGCTCCTTCAAAAGCTCCTTGAGGGTTTAAAGGGCCCTTACACCTTCACAAGAGCTCAGAGCAACAACAAAAGTTTGAGACAAAAATTTTCCTTGAAAGGAAAAAAAGTCCACAAAAATGTGACTTACATCAAGAAAGATATCAGTTGAAGATTGAGACACTTATACAACATATGAGAATCTTTATTGAAGAAACGTTTCGCCACACAGTGGCTTCATCAGTACAATACAAAGCAGAAAGGTGTAAGGAGAGGAGGAGTTTGAGGTAATCAGTCCCTCAGCCTGGAGTCGATGTGTTCAGTCCATCAATCTTGTAGTAATTACAGCATAGGGCAATGAATAATGCTTATATACTGTAGTCAGGTGAGGCGAAGCAGGAGGAGGCGGGGTCATAATGGTACCATCCACTAGTCGAAGTAGGTCTTCGTCCAAAGGTTGGACAAGTGTTAGACACAGCAACATCATGGGATCTTGATACAAACGAATTCTTCAACACTTGTCCAACCTTTGGACGAAGACCTACTTCGACTAGTGGATGGTCCCACTGTGACCCCGCCTCCTGCTGCTTCGCCTCACCTGACTACAGTATATAAGCCACTAATACGGCCCTATGCTGTACTTTCTACAAGATTGATGGACTGAACACATCGACTCCAGGCCGAGGGACTGATTACCTCAAACTCCTCTTCTCCTTATACCTTCCTGCTTTGTATTGGACTGATGAAGCCACTGTGTGGCGAAACGTTTCCTTAATAAAGATTCCCATATGTTGCATACGAGTCTCAATCTTCAACTTGTCGGTTTTAAACCATTTTCACAAAGATATCAGTGTCAATATGAAGATGAAGTTGCACTTTATTCGCCTTCACTCTGCAAAATTTGAGACCGTCTCTAGAGGAAGGCTCCCCAAACTCTTCAGCTCATCAACACCTTCATTAATTTTCAAACTGTTCATCAACCACCAAACTTTAACTATATGAAAATAATTTAATAAATAGTACTTTAATAGTACTACGAATAATAGTTAATAATGACTTCAAAAAAATAAGTAATATGTAAATTATGTAAAGTATTAGATTCAAAATGCCTTTTTTTTAATGAAATTGTTGAACGTCAACAAGGCCACTAATATTTGGTTGGAGATTGGTGTATTATATTGGTAAGTCACCATGCTCTTCCAGGGTCAGTCTCTTCCTCTGCTTAGTTAAAATTGCATTTGTATGGCTAATATCAGCTTCAACCATGTACGAACTTGGGAGAGCAGCTAAAAATGGTTCAACCTCTGCATAAAGCCGGGGGTATTTAGTAAGAGGTGAGGGAGTACGCTCAGTATGGGAAATGAACAAGAATACTACATTTATGTATATCCTTCCCGGGACAGGAGAGATGCAAGGGGAGGGTCGAAGGTCAGACACAACACAACCCACACACTCCGGACATCTAATGTCTCCCTTTTGAGGCCCAGCTATTTATAGACCCCCTTCGATAGTCCCGTCTACCCTTAGGGGTAGATATTGATCACTTTGAAGAACCTTGAGACTCTACAGGAACACTAAAGAAGAGAGACTCATCGTTTTGAGGGTGACTGATGTGAGCAGGAAAATAAAGCAAAGGAAAGGAGTGAGAATTTTGATCAGGCAGAAGGATAAAAGACCGAACCTCAAAAGGAAGTGATGGTACTATAACGAGTACTAACTTTAAGGTGTTAGGAAGAAAATAGAAATAAGGTAGAGGGACAGATAACACGGAAACGCTGAACAAGATCAAGGTAAAGAGGACAGAGATCTACTGTGAAATCTTCTGTTTTTTGCCTTTCCTTCATTTCCAATCTTCAAAAACTTAAGGACATCCTCCGTCCTCGTGATGTTAATACTGCAAGTGATGCTTCCAGTGTCTACTTCATTTCCTGCTCTTCTTGTCCTCTCCAATACTTTGTTGTAACTGGCCGCTCTCTGACACACACTAGTGTTTGACGAGGCAACACTAACATTGCTCTTTTCTGTCATGTCAGAAATCACAGCCAACCTGTTAAGTGGTCCTCTATTACTTCTTACACTATTTTTTTTACAATTAACACTATGGTTATTTTGTTATTTCTACTACCACTGTTGCGCTACTGCTTCTACCAGTGCTACCACCATCACCACTGCTGCTTCTATTACTACTACTACCACTACTATTACTACTACTGTTGCTACTACTATTACTACTACTGTTGCTACTACTACTACTACTGTTGCTACTACTATTACTACTACAGCTTCGTCTACGAATATGACTATTACTGCTGTTACTACGACTAGTAATACTACAATTACTTCTACTACTACCACTACTATTTTCTCGCCTCCTTTGCATTTTTCTTGATAAGTTATTTGACAATGGTCCAGGAGGTACCGAAACATCACGCCAGGGGTCCTCACCTAAGTGCGGCTTTCTCTTGGAATGGTCTGTAGTTACTCAATAGCAGAGGATGTCCAGAATTGTTTAGAGTGAGTCATGATGACAGTAACTAACACAATCGTGCAAAACTCAGGGAGATTCAGCATCTTTGATGATTTTAGCTCAGCGAGTTACTGCACTCCAGTGACAACATTATTTTTCCCAAATATCACACTCTACGTCACCTCACCTGACCTCTCTCTCGAGCCCTAGTGGGCGAGACGATTATTTAATAAATGCTCTAAATGTTGCACATTTGAATTTGCTCATCAGTGAGCATTCTGGTGCAGGCGAACAGTGGTCACGTAATTGCTGTAAAATATTTAAAGTGTTTGAACGAAGGTTAAGATAAACACTAAATTGTTTGAAGAAATGAAAAAGGTTGATATTCAAAGGTGAATGAATAATAGCAACTGCCCTATGAAGGAAAGAAACTTATATGTGGAACAATCTCTAATCAACAGCGGAAAAATGTGTTAACCTAATCACAGAACGGGAGGAACTCGAACCCATGGCTGGTGAGTCTTGAAACTCATAGACCAGTGAATTTTTAGGACTCACTTGACATGAGTTAGAGTCCTTCCCGCTCTGTGATTTGTTTGTCATCGTTTTATTACGGTTTCGTGAGTTATTATTGACCTTATTACTAAAAGATGACATAAGACCAGTACTCACTCTCTCGGGTGAGTGTCTGCAGCATCCACATGACCGCCTTCGTCACAACCTTCCGTGTGGTGAAGCCGAAGATTCGTCCCTCCCACACCTCCAACAACACCATCGCTATGCAGATACTCACCAGACTCAATATAATCAAAAGCCACACCTGAAAAAAATTACAAAATAAACATGACAAGGCGTTTTACACCAGGGAAGTGTCCCTAGGTAAGAATGCATTCTCAGGAATGTCACCAGGAATGTGTCGCCAGGAATGTGTCTCCCCAGCATTAACATCATTCCCATAGACTCGTAGAAACTCGAGGAATGGGACAACTGTCTTACGAATTTACTAACTTTCTTCACTAAGGTGTTTGAGGAGGTAGATCATGGTATTGAATAAGATATTGTGTATATGGACTTCAGTAAGGCTTTCGATAGAGTTCCACATCAGAGGCTACTGAGGAAACTTGAGGCACACGAAATAGGAGGAGAATTTTTTTCTGGGTAGAGGCATAGTTGACAAATAGGCAGCAGAGAGTTTGCGTAAATGGGGATAAATCAGAATGGGGTCATGTCACATGCGGTGTTCCACAGGGGTCAGTGTTGGGCCCCTTGTTGTTCACAATTTACATAAACGACATAGATGAGGGAATAAATAGCGACATAAGCAAATTTGCTGATGACGCCAAAATAGGCCGTCCAATTCATTCAAATGAGGACATTAGAGCACTCCAGGAAGATTTGAATACACTGATGCAGCCTCTCCCTCAACTCTTTCTAAACTTGATCCCATACATCATCAGGGATTACGTTTATGTCTAGGTGCTTTTCATTCCTCCCTTATCGAGAGCCTATATCCAGAGGCGAATGTTTCATCTTTGAACGATCGGTGTGATGGTCATTGCCTCCGATATTCTGTTCGCTCGCATGACCTTCAAGATTCTTCTACATACAGGATGGTAATTGACGTTAATAGAGGTCCATTATTTGTTCGCTACATCTGTTTACTCTGTCAATTTTCTCTTCGTCTTCCCTTGCTCTTGGCTTCTCTTCAATTGATCCCTTTGTAAGTTCATCTGGCAAATAACTTTACTCTTCCTCTTTAGGAGACTCCGACAGTTCGAGTCTGTTCTTCCCCACAGCCGTTCTCATTCTCATGTCGTTATAGTTTACATTGATGGTTCCAAATCCTCTGACGGTGTTGATATTCAGGGCAACGAGCAGGTGGACTCTGCTGCGCGGTCTGCAGTACATGACCTTCCAGTTTCATTTAAGGGTATTTCATCCTTAGACTATTTTGCTGTGATCTCTATCCACCTTCGCCACCGTTGGCAACAACGTTGGTCTGAGTTGATTCATAACAAATCACATTCTATCAAGCCGTGTATAGGATTCTGGTCTCCTTTTTATCATCGATGTCGTAGTTGGGAGACTACGCTTTCCCGTCTTCGCATTGGACACACACGTCTATGTCACCTTTGACATAGACTCCCTCTTTGACTTTTTGACAGTAACAGAGATTATTACACAACCTTTGATTATACTTCCTTTAGCACTCCTCACCGTCCTTACCTCTATTATACTCTCCATCCTCGCTAGTCTCATATGAAGTATATTAAACCATTAGCACACCCTACCCTGCAGCGATGACCTTTGTGGGTTTGGCGCTTAGTTTTGATTATAATAATGATCATATATACATATAAGGTATGGTAGGAAAAGAATATACTCATGCAGTGTCCACGATCATTACAAGATATGCCCCTCCAGGTTAAATTTCCCTCGTAGCACACACTCTCCTGGGAACACACTCTCCTGGGAACACACTCTCCTGGGAACACACTCTCCTGGGAACACACTCTCCTGGGAACACACTTACCTGGGGAATACCTCTTTCTAACGTGTCTCTCTGTGCACTGATATATTATGAAAAAATACAATCTAGCACTAGTGTTATATAGGCGTAAATTTTTTTTATGAGTTGTGTTTGTGTTTTCTCTCCCTCCCTCCTTCACTTACCTCCATAGTGAAGGGCTTGAGGAACGCCTTCATGTCTTTCTGAATCCCAGGTCTAACAGTGATGATGGCCTGGTTATCACTGTGGACGGCCACGGAGAAGTCTATCGCGTCTGCTCTTTGGGGAGTCACAGCGAAGGGGCCCAAGGCGAACTCTACCTCCTGTTGGACGCAAACTTATTTAGTTGGTGTCTGAGCTTCCGATACTCCAGTCACACCTACATTGTCCAGACAGCACCTCCATACTGACTCTTCACCTCTACTGATTGACTTCCCTTTAAGGGAAGCAAATATTTTTAACTTTTCTGATGGAATTATAGTTTTACAGTTAGGACTAAATTCATCACAAAGGTCTGTAGCCATGTGGCCACTTGGGACTCTGCAATTTTTGAAGTTAATGCTCTGAATAATAATGTATTCGAGTTATGTGATCTTAAATATACTTTGTGGGAAGGTAAACGAGTTCTCAAAATAGACTCACTGTGCCACTGCCTCTTGTAGGAAAGTGCCTTTATCATACTAAAAAGCTTTTTTTGTTTTACAAGGAATTACAGCTACTATCCTCTTCCTCGGGTCAAACCTGATTATTGTACCTTCCCTGTGACCCATCATTTTCCCAGGCTCTGTAATTACTCATATTAAGCAAAACACAATTAATATTAGGTCTCCTCGAAGTGGTACATTTAAGTGGTCGTCAGTTCCAAGTTTTCGATTTATTTCGTTTGTAGCTTGAGAACACCTCATTCAATTACATTCAAATTTCTCACTATTGGCTCACTATAACTGGCCCAAGAGTCAAGCAATGACCGGTACTGGCTCACTGTAACTGCCTCCGTAATTCCGTCATAATGGTTCAGCAGCTGTGACAGGCATGATCGACCCGCTCTAAAGCCATGCTGGTTCGGGTTATGTTGGTTGTGCTGGTCCATGAACTTTGTAATCTGCCGTCTCATCACTCTTTCAAAGATTTTTATGATGTGAGAAGTGAGGGCTACTGGTCTGTAATTTTTAGCTAGTGCTCTACTACCTCCCTTATTCAAAGGAGCTATGTCTGCACTCTTTAAGGCCTCTGGAATTTCACCTAGATCTAAGCTCTTTCTCCAAAGAACACTAAGGGCTCTTGCTAATGGTACTTTGCACTTGCACTTGCTAATGGTCCAAGTGCTGAGTGAGTGGGCATGTTGTCCATTTCTTTTTCAAAATATATGGGATTTGTACTGTCAGTTAGGTGGTCTGCGCGACCTTCTGCTGGAGTGAAAAATATTTCTGCATTTTCTACCTTGCTGTCATTTAGTGGGTTACTGAACACTGACTCATACTGTTCTTTTAGGATTTCACTTATTTCCTGTTCATCGTCAGTATACGAATCTCCTCTCAATAATGGTCCAATTCTACAGGTAGTTCTTAACTTGGATTTTGATAGGAATAGAAATATTTTGGGTTTCTTGCAATATCCTGTATGGCTCTTTGTTCCTTTTGTACTTCTTCTGTCAGGTATGACATCTTAAGTTTTTGCTCTAATTCAGTGATCTCTCGGCTAAGACTATCTCTCCTCTGTTGCGACATATTTGTGTTTTTCAGCAATTCAGTAACCCGTTTTCTTCTCCTGTACCATCTCATAAGCTCTCTCTCTATATCTGATCTTGTATTAATATTGGTAGAATTACCGACAATTCTACCAATATTAATACCTTTTACTTAACATATCTGATCTTCTGTACCATCTCCTACGCTCTTTATATCTGATCTTCTGTACCATCTCTTACGCTCTCTATCTATATCTGATCTTCTTCTGTACCATCTCCTACGCTCTCTCTCTATATCTGATCTTCTGGGTTTCCTCAATGGTACGTGCTTCATACATACCTTGTATGCTTCTGTATTCAGCTTCTCTAGGCACTGGTGGGGATTTAGGGTGCTCATGTCTGATTCCCATGATATGTCTGATAGCTCTTGGTATATTTTGTCCCAGTCAATTCTATGGTTGTTAAAATTAAACTTACTGAACATCCCGTCTCTAACATTAGTGCCGCAGTTCCCTAACCCTGAGTTAATACTCGTTTGAACTTCTATGTTATGATCAGAAGCCTCAGCATCAAAGGTTCACATAATAAGTGAAGTGTGTAGGTGCACATAATAAGTGAAGTGTAGGTGCACATAATAAGTGAAGTGTAGGTGCACATAATAAGTGTGGAAACTTTTTTAGTCACTAAAGGTTCCACAGGGTAAGGGAGCCGTCAGGAGCCTTACACACCGTGGATCGGCCCTCGGAGTTTATAAACCCACACACCCAACAAAACATACGCACACTCCAGCTGATGACGGTGACTATTGTGTATATATTTAATTGATAGATTTATCCACCTAGGAACACCTAGGCAAGTTTGTACAGCTAGAGACTAACAGTAGGATTATTAAGGCAACATTAGGTATTAATAGTGTAGCTCTAACACCCTAATATAGGTAGTTATAGGCCTGAATAGGCAAGCATTAGATTATGTTAGCTAACGAGAACTGGCAGCTCTACACTTGAATCTAGGCGGGAAAGAGCCCAGTTCTTTCTTACCAGAGCAGACCCCACACGAACCAGACGTGCTGAGATTAGGCAGCACACCCCACGTGACCCAACATCTGTCCTGGGGCCACGGAGGAGATCCCGAAGTACCGTGGACATCTGCCTCCATCCAGACCCTGTCACAGTAAGACTAGGCTTTCTTTCTCTCAGTATCTGGCCAGTTTTCTGGGGGAAACGTTAGTGAGTTATCTGTGGGTCTTAGGCGGACGGAC